>JARRAA010024341.1:0-15069 GCA_030557295.1 Ecitodaemon sp. MM-2014 | reverse complement strand
GACAAGGACGCGCGCACTAGCCTCTCTACTGCCGGGGTGTGACTGTAAAGCAGGTTGTAAGCTGCGCAGATGTATTAGGTCCATTCGTAAGGATACGGCCTTGACAAGGACGCGCGCACTAGCCTCCCTACTGCCAGGGTATGCCTGTAAAACAGGTTGTAAGCTGCGCCGACGCATTAGTGCTTATACACTTTCGGGCTCTCCAAAGTTAAGTCATAAAAACTTATTCCTCCGACCCGATTGCTGCAACTACCGCAGTCAAACACACAACATGTATGCGGCAGTTTTTGTATGCAAAATTTAGTTATAACTGCCTGATAATGCGATAAAATTCAAAACGAAATTGCTATAAAGTTGAAAAACGCAGGAATATGCCTGAAGGTTGCGTTTGTGTGTCTCCCATCAACCACTACATACACACACTTGACAGGTCGATTAAATGGTTAATTAACAACAAAAATAGTTGCAACGAGTTTGGAAACTTGAGCTAGTTTGTTCGGTTTTAGGGTTATCGTAACTTGCGGACACAAAGGAATGGAAAATTTATTAATTGCTTGATGTTCTCTGCAGATATAGATATTCATACAAAATTTCCTAGCAATGTTCTACCTAATTTTTTTGATTTGTTACATATTTTTTGTAAAATACTTTTGAAAAACAGCCACGCGCTGCTTCTAACATAGGCAACTTTATATACTCTGCAGAATGAGAAATATCATGGCATATAATTACTGATGGTCGATCCTAACTTTTTACCGTCTGTGTGATAAAGAAGGATAGGTAGAGAAAAGTGAAATGGTTAGTGAATCTTAGCCAATGACAATCTCGCCTGCAAGAACTGCGGTACTTTTCGCTCTCTCGCATTTTACTCCGCAGATGGCACAAGGTTTTACGCTAGAAGTTTACTACCCACGACGTAACGTCAAAAACATCTGAGGATCGCCAAAAGTAATAACAATGTTGCATTATCTCAACTTCGTGCTGCACCCGATAATAGATTGATTAATGTGATACGAATTGCGGCGCGGAATGGATCGACTGGCGCCGGAAATCGCGCAGAAGATATTCACCTCCGGGTATCTCAGCGTCGTGGACATCGTGAACGCGAGCACGACATGCAAGCAGCTCCGGAGCAACATTTACGAGAGCGATCACATCTGGAAATGTGTCTATCAACAAAAGTACGCATTGAACAACAATCATACAACATTATTTAACAATATCGTAATATGTTTTATTTGCAATAGTTGGCCTGACATCCTGCCATTCATCCAAAAGAAAATTCAAGGCGGTGACGAAGTCGATTGGCTGAACGAAGTGAAATATGTTTATGAGATCAAACAAAAGGTTCTCGAAATGATCGAAAAGATGACCAAGCAATATCAATCAGTTGCGAACATCGGCCCGTCAGAGCTGTCGATGTGGTCGGACTTTATCGAGGCAGGTCAGCCGGAATACTACATGGTTATATGGTATTTGAAGTTGCTCATCACGGACATCAGGGAGATACGAAGTGTATCAGTTGTTTCATTGTTGTAAGTCTTTCGAAGATATCGAGCATGTTTTTGTTTGTTTATTCTGTTGGTTTGTTAACACAGCACGCCAGGAAACAAAACGCTTCATTACTACTGCAAGAAAATCATTGAATATCTCCGTCATTACGATTTGCGCCGTCAATTCCGCCAATTTTTCGTCGAGGCAGACGAAAGCGAGCGAACGATGGAGAGCGTCGCGATTTTCGTCGCGCAATGGTGCCAGCCGCAGAAGGAAATCCGTCGCGAGGACATCGTCCGGCGCTTGGACGGCCTCGCGCAGGAGGCGCGCGACGAATTGCGCTTGATGAACGCCGATCATCCGCTGCTTGAAGTGCCGGCGGACGTGCTGTCCGCGTGGCGCGCGAGGAATCTGGACGCGCATCAATTCAACGCCGCGCAATGCCAGCAGATACTCGACGCGATCAATCTCGTCCTCTACAGGAAGCACAACTACCAAGGCAATCCCACGGACTTCTACGATCCGAAGAACTCGTACCTCGACTGCGTGCTCGAGCGCCAAGTCGGGCTGCCCATCGCGCTCTGCGTGATCTACGAGAGCGTCGCGCGGCGCATGGGGCTGAACTGCGAGCCGATGAACATCCCCTCGCACTTCCTGCTGCGGTTCCTGCGGCCGGGCAGCTTCGGCGGGGCGAACGTCACGTGCTACATCGGCGCCGCCACCGAGGGCAAGCTGATCGCCAAGGGGACGTGTCCGTACTCGCAAGGCGCCAATCAGGACCCTTCGGCGACGCTGCCGAGAGCCACGGCCACGGAGGTAAAGAGAATACGGTTGGTTTTCGTGCCCAGGGTGTAATATTTCCGCGTTCGTAGATTATACTGAGGATGGTCGCGAATTTGGAGAACGCCATACAGGAATCCTCGCCGGCCATCGGCGACCTCGCGCCGCTGCGGCGCGTGTACGAGCTGAGCGTGCTGGCGGCGCCGAGAAACTTGGACTCGGTGCTGAATCTGGCCAGACTGTGCATGTCCGTGAACATGGACACGAGCTACGTGGTGGAGATCATCCGGGAGAACGTAATTTGTCACGTTCGCGCTCCTTTGCTCGTCTTAACGTCGTCGTCTTTTCAGATCGTAGAAAGACCCGAGGAAACGCGAGCCGCCAGCGTCCTCCACATGCTCAACGACTATCAGATGCATCGCGAGTACGAGCAACGCAACGAGCAGGTGCGCCTCTTGCTGCAGCCGCGCCTGCTTTAGCAAACGCACGCGCTAACCAGGTACGGCGTGAGAGAATAAGCGGTTTTTGTTTTGTCTGGTTCGCAGTCGCGCGCGCGCCGCCGCCCCGCGGCGCTGCGCTACGCCGTCGGGCAGGCGATGCGCCACAAGCTGTACAACTACGCCGGCGCGATCACCGGCTGGACGGAGCGCTGCGAGGCGTCCGGCGAGTGGCAGAAGAGCATGCGCATCGATCGCCTGCAGCGCAGGGGCGAGCAGCCCTTCTACAACGTCCTCGCCGAGGACGGCTCCAATCGCTATGTGGCCGAAGGTAAAGCGCGATCGTAACGCTCCGCTGCTAGGGCTTGGGCGCTTTCTCCCCGCTTGATTAACGATCGTCGCGAGCGAGTCGAAATCATCTGGTCACCGGGGCGTCTCTTCTGTTGCAGAGAACATCTGGCTGACGAACGTGCCGGGCGAGCGATTGCTCGCCCTCGAAGAGCTCGGGCGACATTTCAGCCACTTTTACGGCGACTGCTTCGTCCCTAACGGCGCGAAGGAGGCCGAATATCCGGAGGATGAGGACGTCAGGCGGTGCGCAGATTATCACACGGCAGCCACATGAATTATTAATGACTTTTTATAATTTGACGAATTATATACGGCAAATTCGTACGGTACAAAATAGGTAAATTATTCGGCGAGTCTTTAAAGCGTTAACCTTTGATTACAGCAATCGGGCGCAGTTTGATCGCCTTTTTGCTGATGCCGGCCGCGTGGCAGGTGTCCACGACGTCCGTCACGTTCTTGTAGGACTCCGGCGCTTCCTCCATGACCAGCTTGGGCGACGCGACGCGAATGGCGATGCCCAGCTCGTTCAGCTTGCCGAGCACCTCGGTGTAGTCGATGTTCCTGCGGGATTTCGCTCGGGACAGAGCGCGACCCTAAAATTCACACCGAAACGAAGAAATCAGCTAGATATTGGCGAGTACTCGAATCATTACCGCTCCGTGGCAAGTGCTGCCGAACGTCTCCGTCATTCCCTGCTCGGTCCCCGTCAGGACGTAGCTGCACGTGCCCATCGTGCCCCCGATGAGGACGGGCTGTCCCGTGAGCTGATAATCCGCCGGTATCAGCGGATGGTGCGGCGGGAACGCGCGCGTGCTGCCCTTGCGGTGCACGAGGAGCGTGCGCGGCCTGCCGCCGACCATGTGCTCCTCGACCTTGGCGATGTTGTGCGACACGTCGTAGATGACGTGCATGTCGAGATCGTCGGGCGTCGTGCGGAACTGCTTCGCGAACGCCTGCCGCGTGAGGAACGTCATCGAGCTGCGATTGACGAACGCGAAGTTCGCCGCCGCCGCCATCGCCTTGAGGTAGTCCTGGCCCTCCGCGGAGCTGACGCGCGCGCACGCCAGCTGGCGGTCGTTCGTCTCGATGCCGTCGCGCTTCATCACCTTCTCCATCTGCACGAGCGCGTCGGTGGCGACCTGATGGCCGAAGCCGCGCGACCCCGAGTGGATCATCACGCACACCTGGCCCTTCCGCTCGACGCCCATCTTCGACGCGGCCGCCTTGTCGAAGATCTCGTCGACCACCTGGATCTCGGCGTAGTGGTTGCCGGCGCCGAGCGTGCCGAGCTGCGGCAGGCCGCGCTTCTTCGCGCGCTGACTGACCTTCGACGGGTCGGCGTTCAGCATGCGGCCGTACTCCTCGCAGTGCTCCTTGTCCTCCGCCCAGATGTAGCCCTCGCGCAGCGACCAGTCCATGCCCATCTCGAGCGCCTCCTCCAGGTCTTTCGCGTTCATCGGAATGATGCCTTTGGAGCCCACGCCGACTGGGATGTGATCGAAGAGGCTCTGCGCGAGGTTCTCCTTCACCGGCTGGACGTCTTTTTCGGTCAGGTTTGTTCTCAGGAGGCGCACGCCGCAGTTTATGTCGAAACCAACGCCGCCTTGAAGAAAACGCGTATTATTAGTCATTTCTTTAGCGATTCGGTTGGCAATAACCGACCTGGCGACACAATCGATTCTGGATTCTGCATGTCGAACGCAGCCATGTTACCAATCGCGAAGCCATAGCCGGAGTGGATGTCGGGCAGGCCGATCGAGTGTCCGACGATGCCGGGCAGCGCGGCGACGTTCGCGATCTGTTTCACGCCTGGCAGAAAGCCACCAACCTGGCCTGGCCGGCAGGAGTGCTGAAGCTCTTCGAGCATCAGCGTCTCCAGATGCTTGTTCACGTAAAAGCGGCCCTCGACGTTCATGCCCGGCTGAAAGCCTTTCTTGATTCGCCAGCAGTGATCGTTGATCTTCTCGAGATACTCTAGTTCTTCTTCGTATTTGCGCACGACCATTTCGACACGGTTGCGGATGCAAATGCAGAGTTGATTAAATGCGTTCGGTCGCGGACTTTGTAGTCTTCTGAATGCGAATTCACTTGTCGCGCTAGTTCGCCGATTTATGTGATGAACTAAACAATAATTTAAGTTCTCGATGTGCGCTAAACTTGCACAATATTGCAGTGGGGTTATCTTGTTTACCTTTAACGCCTGCGACTGTTAGTGCTATCGGGTGAGTGTAGGCAAACAACATTACAATTTTCCAATGCGAAAATGGTGAAAAGCGAATATTTTCGGTGTTCTTCTTGGAGTTATTGCGCAATCACTTCAAAATCAATATCGTGTTAGCCAGTAACTTAGTATTTCCAGCGGAAGTGCGTCAAAATGGTAACCAAAGTTCACCAATTTTTGAACTTTTCCAAATCGTGCCCTGCAAAATCGGCTGTAACACGCGTTCTAGGGAAGATAGTTTCGCGATTTTTGCTTCATTTCCTAGCGGAAGAGTTGGTCTTTCAATTTTTGCATGATTTATCATAGAATTTCGACCGGAAGTGGGCCAAAATGGCCCTCAAAGTTCGCCAATTTTTTAACTTTTCCCAATCATGTCTCGCAAAATCAACTGTAACACGCGTTCTAGAAGAGATATTTTCGCAATTTTCACTTCGTTTCATAGCATAGTTAGTCTTTCAATTTTTGTATGATTTATCCCCAGATTTCGACCGAAAGTGGATCAAAATAGCCCCCAAAGTTCGCAAATTTTTTAACTTTTTCAAATCATGCCTCGCAAAATCGGCTGTAATACGCGCTTTATAGAATATAATTTCGCGATTTTTGCTTCATTACGTAGCGGAAGAGTTGGTCTTTCAATTTTTGTATGATTTATCATAGAATTTTGATCGGAAGTGGCTCAAAATAGCCCTCAAAGTTCGCCAATTTTTGAACTTTTCCAAATCATGCCTCGCAAAATCGGCTGTAACACGCGTTCTAGGGAAGATAGTTTCGCGATTTTTACTTTATATTGTAGCGGAAGAGTAGGTTTTTCAATTTTTGCATAATTTATCATCGAGTTTTTACCGAAAGTGGGTTAAAATGTCACCCAAAGTTTGTCAATTTCGTACGTTCTAGCGTACGCTCTGGAATGTGTCTCGCGTCTCATCTCGACTCCTTCTCTTGCCTGTAAGTCAGCATAGCGTGCACGCACTCGCATGTATGAAATTTTAAATGAAATGTGTTTATTTTGTGTCTTTAATTACTATTTTCAGGTTTATTAAAAATGTGTGTTTGGAATTAGTTAAATTGTAACGTCAATAACGCTTGTCGCAATATAACTAATTCCGAACATATTTTTTAAAAGTCGGAAATAGCAGGAACATAAATATAAGTTTCTTCTTTTCCTAGCAAGGACGCCTCCGTGGCGTAGTGCGCTTAGGCGCACGGTTACGATGCGAACCGTCTGGGGTTCAAATCCCAGCGACGGCAAAGGCGTTTTTTCAGAAAAACGCCGTAATATCCACCGTGCGATGCACGAAACTAATAATTCCTTAGAGTGTATTCGAAAACACCAACTCATTCGGAAATTCGGACTTAGAAATTCGAAAAATAATTCTAAGTCCGAATGTATGGGAATGATGAGCAATTGGAACATGCCACAGAATAGGAGAAACGGGAGAACAAGGGAAGAAAAGAAAAAGAAAGTGGAATAAGAAAAATTGAAAGTAATAAAAATCCCTTTTTCGTTTTGGTAAAATCGTCGGTCTATTACTCGTGTCGGGCGACGCCGGAGGCGTCGCCTTAAGCTCGTCCGTGGCGCCTCCGGCGCCACGGCTGATGATGGACGCGTCCAATCGCTTCCGGCCCAACCTATCGACTGCCGTCTCCACCGGATTTTTCGGCCATTACGACCGAAATTGTGGTAGAAATTAATTACTATTTTCGAATGGAGGTGGAGATCCCACTCCGAAATTTTCTCCGACGTTGCGATCAAGTATTTCAAGTTCGAATTATTATTTTTAATTCGAACAATTGCTCCGGGGATCGACCCGAGCCGATTCGATTCTTATTGACGCTTCCCATATACTCAGGACTTAGAATTATTTTTAGAATTTCTCCAAGTCCGAATTTCCGAATAGCTTGGTGCTTTTGAATGCACCCTTAAGGAATTGTCAACTTCGTGAATCGCTCGGTGGAAACCGGCAACTTTTTCCGAAAAAACGCACGACTCTAGGATTTGAACCCGGGCCGGCTCGCACCGTAACCATGCGCCGATGCGCACTACGCCAACAAGGCATCTTGGAAGGTCGAAGTTATAACTTGTATTTATGTGCTTAATTGGCGTACACGCGCAAGTAACGCCAACGTTACTTATTCCAAATACAAACAAACCTGAAAATAATAATTAATACTAAAAATCGCATTCATATAATAAAATCAATCTTTATTAATTTCAAAGTACACATTTTATTATAAAACAAATCAATGAATAATATGTCAACGCAAGAATAAAGAAATACCACGAACGTCAGAAGTAAATCTAATTTATTTATTTAATTTTCATGCGACACGACGCACGAAAACTCCGCCTTTCGTCCGGTTCGGATAAACACGTTTAGATCCTTACAGCTAGTTGATATTAACATTACATTGGCGCTACAATTATAGTCATTTAATATATAATATTCATCAAGTTCGCCTTGAAGCGCGCCCCATTCCAATCGCGCGCGAATTAAAAACCTCTTCGCCCAATGTCCGCGAACAATTAAAAAATTTCGAAATTTTCATAAATACAAAAAGTCCCCAGTCGAATGCCGGTCCGCGACGCCGCCACTTCCGCACTTGCCGTCCATCCCACACGCCCGAATATCAAATATAACATTTTTCCCGTCGATTTCTTCCGATCGCATTACGTCTCTAGTATAAACGTTATGCAGAGTTAATGGCTACGCGCAATTATACCGATTCGATGAAAAAACCCCCACAGCGCAGTCAACTTAAAACGATAACTCGAAACTAGGCTTCAATTAATTATTTATCCAGTTCCAGCGCCGCGTACTGCTCGGCCGTCACCTCAGTCATCATGAAGTTGCCGTCGGGCAACATTAAAACTACCTTTCTCGTGCCACCTGCGACGAAACAAAGAAATTCGTTAGTTGGCGTCGATTGCGTCGAGCGACCGAATCAGTTGTCTTACCCGGACTGGGCGGATTCGCTTGGACGATCTGCGCGACGACCTGCGAGTCGTCCGTGACCTCCTCCGTCGCGTCCACCGTCGTGTTGATCGCGAGCTGCTGATCGACGGCGACCTGCTGCTGCTCCTCTTGGACCATGACGGCCTCCTGCACCTGCTGGACCTGCTGCTGCTGCTGCTCGATCTGCGCCTGAGCCTCCGGCGTCTTCGCCAGGGCCTGCGTGATCAGTCCGGCGTTCTCCGGCGCCACGAGCAGACACTGCTGCTCGCCATCCTCGCCCTAAGAAATGAAATCACAAACGAAATTGTCGCAAACTTAATTGAGGAAATCCCAGCGGCGTTTCGCACCTGCGTGATCAGAATCGTCTGCCCGTCTTCGTTCTGCCCGGCGACCTGATAGATCGTGCCGTCCTCGCCGGTGATCAGCAGCGGGGCGTCGCCGTCGCCGAGGCTCAGCGTCGTCGTCTCCGGCTCGACGCTCGTCGACGCGACCTCCTGCTGCACGGGCGGCGCGACCACCTGTTGGACCTGCTGCACCTGTTGCACGTGCTGTACGTGCTGCACGTGCTGCACGTGCTGCGCCTGCTGCACGTGCGACTGCGTCACCTTCGCGACGGGCTTCTCCTTCTGCGCGACGGGCGCGCTTATCGTGTCCACCAGTTGCGGCATGTTGATCACCTTGTTCGAGTTCGTGGGCGTCGCGACGTACGTCACCTGCGTGACCTGCGGGCCGGGGCTGCTCTTCACCACCTGCTGGTAGACCCTGGTCGTCGGCTGCCGGACGACGCTGCGCTGCACGACCTGCCTGACCTGCCCGTGGCCGTGCCCGGCGGGCACCTGCACGATGCGCTTGCGTATGATCTGCGGCGCGGGCCGCGCCGGCCGCGCGCCGCCGGAGGGCGCGATGCGCGTGAGCACCGTCGGCGACTGCGCGCTGCCGACCTGCCGCACGACGTGGTGCGGCGGCGTGCGCGTCTGCACGAGGCCGCCGCGCGGCTCCGACCTGCGCACCAGCTTCGGCGGGCCGCGGCGCACGATGTTCGCGTTCGTCAGCGCCGTGCTCAGTATCGACTGCTTCGTCGCGCTCGGCGCCTGCTGGACGCGCGTCGGCGACGGCGTCGCCGGCACCAGCGGCGGCGGCGACTGCGACATCTTCACCGTCGTCGCGCCGACGGCGTTCAGATTCAGCGACAGCTCGTCGTCGGCCGTCTCCATCGCCTCCGACTTCAGCTCGCTGTTGCTGAGATCCTCGAGGATGTCCGCCGCGGCTATGCTGACGAGATTGCCCAGACTGCTCGAGGCCGTCGTCACCGCCGCCGCCTCTTCGGCCAGCTTGTCCTCGTCCAAGATGCACTCCTTCTTGATCTCGCACGCCGACTCCGGCTCGACGTCGGGCTCGTCGCTCTCGACGACCGCGCCGTTCTTGTCGACCACCTTGCCGGTGAGCGGACACAGCGAGAACTCCGGCGGCGGGCTGTCCGCGGTGGGCAGCTGAATCTCCTCGGGGAACTCCAGCTCCTCGACGCCGTCCGACTCGTCGTCGTACTTCAGCTCCTTCTCGAACTCCGCCTCGTTCCGCTTCGCCTGCGCGGCGACCGCCGCCTGCGACGTCGTCCGCCGCTGCATGTACACCTTGCCGCTGTAGTTCTTCACGACCGGCTTGCCGCCCGCCGTCGTCGTCGTCACCGACTTGACGGTCATCTTCGCGCCGGCGCCGTTGCTCAGGTCGGACGCGCCGCTCTTCTTGATGACCTTGATGCTCGCCTGGCCGACCTTCGGCGCGACCTTCAGCACGGTCTGCCCGCCGCCCTGCGTCAGCTTGGTGGCGGCGGCCGTGTCCAGCTTGATGATGCCCGCCGTCTTCGACATCACGTACACGCCGGAGCTGAGCGACGGGATCTGCTTCTGGCTGATGCGCACGATGCCCTTCGCGTCCGGTATCAGGATGTTCTCGGGCAGCGTGATCGTGTCGACCTTCTGCGCGCTGCCGACGCGCCGCTCGACGCCGTTCTTGGTGACGCGCTTGATCGTCACCACGGGCTGGGCGTCGTCCGAGTCGCTCTCGGGCTCGAGCTTGACGCGCTTGTCCATGCCGAGGTCGTCGTCGGAGTCGTCCGAGAACATGCGCTTGCCGCCCTCCTCCTGGTTCTCGGCGCCGCACCACGCCTTCACCTGATTGAGCGCCTTCTGCTTGCTGGTGCGCTGCGGCCGGCCCTCCGTGTACGTCGGGCGTTCCGCCGCCTTGCGCGCCTTCTCGATGGACTTCTGCGTGCGCGTGTGCTCGCGCTGCGACTGCAGCTGCTTCTCGAACTCGTCCATCATCGACTTGCAGTTGTGCAGCGCCGCGGTCGACTCCCAAGTGTTTTGTTCGCTGCAAGAACACCCTTCTTAGGACAAACAGGCAAGACCGCGAAGGAAATACTCACGAATCTAACAATTCCCATTTCACAAGATACTCGAACGTCTTTTTGCGCGGATTATAACGCTTCGACACCATTTTCTCCACCAGATGTTCCTCCTTCGGATCGGTGCCTGATCTAAATGCTTTTCTTGTGTTCGAGAACTTAATAACCTACAAATTTAAACGCAATTAAGAACATTTAGAACGCTTTCGTCCGTGAAATCGTTACCTTGTTTAAAATAAGAGGGCTTTTTGCGTCGGTGGCGTCAGCAACATCCTTAACGAGATGTTTGTTCTTGCTGCGCTCAAAATCTGCAACAATTTCAAACAATCCTTGCATGTTCGATGCGACTGTAATCCACCGCTCCTTCTCTGCCTCTTTCATCGACCGCCATGCGTGCCGAATGTCCCATGTTGTTGGCCCCTTCTCGCCTTCGCTCAGTTTCTTGAATTTCGTGTTTTTCCACAAGGTGTACGCCCACATCTGCGGCTTCTTGTCATCTTTCAACGCCTCCTTGATTTCGCCATTTTCCTTGCAGCTCTCACTCTCCTTGTGTTCCTGGAAGTCTTCCAACAGGTGATACACTTCGTTGCATTTGCCGCACAGCAGTATGTCGGTTAAATGTACTTCTTTGACTGCATCTGTAACAATAGCGAAGGACGTGTTAGTTACAGTTAAAAAATAGAGAGACTTTCAGTACTTACTCGCTATAATTGTTGTCTTCTCCTCGTCAGAGAGTGACTCCAGAGGCTTCTCCACCTCCTCCGTCATTTCCGCCGCGGTATTCACCCACCTGCAGAGAAAATCGGGTGAAATTTTCAATTTGAACTTTTTAGCGCCACCGAAAATCGAGTTCGTCCAAGGTAAACTATCACGGGTAGCATTTCTATATCTTAGCCGGCGTCTGCGAGAACCGCCCGAGCTTGCACGACAAACCCGCTAGGGCGCGACTGCGAATTTCAAATTTACGACCTCTCATTGGTCGGAATGGCACATTGTCTCGATCGTTCTCTCTCTTTCACGCGGACGGCGAGCCGACCTAGGTCACTCGTATAAAATTGCGCGTTGTTTATCTAGTCCGGGTGCGCAGCGCGGGTTGAGGTTATGACGCCGATTTTTGACTGTCAAACAATGAACGCGATCGACGCACGCACCGCGATCGCTCGCCGCGCTTTGCGTTCGTTCGCGACGAGCGAAATGCGCGAACAATACCGCTCGAGCGGAAACGAATTTGCCGAACGGATTCGCGCCCGCGATCGCGACGCGCACCGAAAGACAACGCTGCACGGCAAAATGGCGGGCTTGCCACTATAAATAACAACAAGCGCTCAAACGCGAATTCGAACTGGATGCGTCACAAACTCGCACTGATTTGGTAAACACTTGATGGCGAACTATACGTACAGTGGGTCGGTGGTGTCGGACGCAAATTTGCACTGTTTTATTTTGATTTCGCGTCAAAATCAAAATCCGATGTGAAAGTAGCACCACGGCATCGGACGACGCAGCGACATCACTGCGGCTCGCTTTCGGCGTTCGCCGCTTGTCACCGACGCTTGCCACCACGATGTTGGCCGAAAGTCCCTGGAATGTCACCAGATTCAAAAACACCCACCACGATTAAAGCACATTTGATAAATATTTCGTACAACAACATTAAAATCATCACAAAACTCGTGAATAATCAAATTTTTGCAAATTTTTAAGAGCATTTTAGAGTATCTAACTAATTTCTAGTGAAATGAATTGGAACAACGACTGCCGCGCTGTCACCAAGCGTCCTTTCATTACCAAGAAGAAAAATCCCTAGAAGTTACTAAATCGAATCACATTCGAATCCAATTGAAATAAACTGCGTTAAAATTGCACGATTTATACATACTAGCGTAGCATTAATTATAACGAAACATTCGGCAAAATATTTAGGCTAATCGGCGTTTGTTTATTTAAAAAATTTTAAATTCTTCGATTTAGTTAGCGTTTACTCGTTTGGCACCGCCACAATCGCTCCTATCTACCACATCAGGGCGCGTAATATTTGTCGATGGACCTTGACCAACTTACCGTCTGTTTGAAGAACAGAGATAGCCTGCGAAAGGAATGAGACAGACATAGGTGCTTGTCAACATTAGCCAATCAGAGTAGTCTATTTTAAAACGCTCGTGCGCCCTGTTGCGACAGACGCTGGAGACGGCTAAAATTGTAAATTACGCACCATGATGTTCAGAAAACGGACTAAACAGATGCCAGTTGTTTGCGCGTTTTCAACTAAGCTGAATTGCGATTTGCGATTATTCTGGTTTCAGCTGCGGGGCAACGCGCACGATAGTTCGATAACAAGTTGATAAAGCGTCCGAAATTCATCCCAGCAACCGCATGTCAGCTGCCACGTTCGACGCACGCCGTTAATTCGTTTCCAGTCGCAGAAGCAGTCGCGCAAAATTTTCGTCAAAAAACGAGGCATTATGGATACAGAGGTGGGTTAATCGCAATTACTCGACGAATTGCCGATAGCACGCAAACCGTTCGCCATTCCCAGACCATAAATTCTCCCATTCGTTTCGCCAGAAATGATCAAAAACGTTCTAACCTCCTGACCTCGCCTTTGTCCTTTTATCCTAGCGCTATCCCCAAATGGAGGAACTCTACAACCACCAGGCGGACCGCAACAAGGTTGTCGGAGACGTCGCGAAGGACGTCCGCTCGAAATATTACAGTTATGCTACTGAAACGGTAACAAATGCCAGCAAAACCCGTGCAGCGATCTACCATATCAATTCCTCGACTAAACACTAAACACTGCGATAACTTGCTGCGTCTTTCCAGGATATTAAAATCGCCGATCTGAAGAGCACCCTGCAGGGTTGGCGTGAGGTGCTCCTGCCCGTCCACTCCATCCTCCACTGGGAGAAGCAGTGGCATCCCTTCGGAATCATCGGCAGCATCACAACTTTCTTCATGCTGATCTGGCTGCTCGAGCCGAGCCTGCTCACGACGTTCGCGCTCATGTGCCTGACGGTCACGGTCAGCGAGTTCATCATTCCGCAACTGTCCACGACGCTCCTCAGGCAGGAGCCGTGGACGGAGAGGCACGAAGAGCGCTACGACACGATTTGCAGGAGCATCGTCATCAACAAGGAGAAACTGTGCATTACATATCGGTCGTTTTGCTTGATGAAGACGACCAGACCCAAAGTGGTAAGTTGCAAATGTTTCTAATTAATTCATGTAGCGATATTGGCAAATGGAGTTCGAAGAAACCTAATTAAAGGTCGCCTATCGAATATTATGCCTCGAATGAACAAGAATTGAAAAATATTCCATTGTCTCGTTGCAGTACTATTCAATTCTAATCAGCGCGCTGATGTTCATGGCGTGGATCGGCAACAACGTGGACAACATGCTGCTGACCTATCTGCTCGTGACGTTCGCGTGCCTCACGCCCGGCATGGAGAAGCAGGGCATCCTGCGCCGCTACGGCTACCTGCTCACGGACAAGATCGCCGACATGGCCACGAACGTCAAGGGCGAGAAGAACAAGGCGGATTAATCAGCACACGCCGAGCGATGAAATTACTTACGAAGTCGAAATTTAAAGCGAAACAGGACGATTTTATACCCGAAAACTCTTGCAAATGATGATAACGATATTTTATGGCAAAACGTGGCGTTCGTTTATGGTCCGTGCGGCGATTGTGTGCCGGAGGAATGGACGTTTCGTGTCCAACGCAAAATAATGTAAACGAGACTGATGATCGTTAATCATTCGACTTGAAACGATCGCGCCGAAGTGTGAATACGTATTTTTTCGGATACGAGGAATTTTCCATTGTCTAACACTAATTCTACAATAATAATAAAGTTGTGATTGATTATTTTTTACTCAATTTACCTGGTTTTTGCTCGTGCAAGTTTACGCAAATGCGAACTAGTTCGGTTCTCACTATTGAACTGCTTCAATAGTTCATTAATTTGCCCGGCTTAATGCGGTGAGTGAACTGCAGTTCACCGAAACGCAGTTCCTCCTTTCTAGTTCATTTTTACTAAACTCCGCATCAATGCGAACTAGTTCAGTTCATTCTGTGTGAACTGCTTCAATAGTTCCTTTTGGTGAACTGCTTCAATAGTTCATTCATTTGCCGGGTTTAATGCGGCGAGTGAACTGCAGTTCACCGAAACGCAGTTCCTTCGTTCTAGTTCATTTTACTAAACTGCGCATTAATCGATATGGGCACGAGTGAAAAATGTTTATTGTAAATCGGATTAAGAATTGATAGAAAATGTTTGTTAAATAAGATTCAATTACTCCCTTGTCGAATACGAACGAAGTTTGAGGTTAGTTGAGACCGCTGCGATTCATGTCGTTCAGAACCTCGTCGATATAAAGCCGCATGTCGGTCTCGTCGTGCAGCGAGCTTTTCGACGCCGTGC
>JARRAA010024339.1:0-15323 GCA_030557295.1 Ecitodaemon sp. MM-2014 | reverse complement strand
CAATTCCCCGTGATTTCACGTTCCATCGCTATTTTCGCTATTTTTACTCCACGATTTCATCATGATTGAAGTGTCTGATGGACTTACAACTTATTACGTCCATGAGAATATTTTATATCATAGAAATCGAGTGGAGGCCGTACTCTTACAATACCAAACTTATTACCTGCATCGACATGTACCGACACAGTTCCTACAAAAAAATGAAACTTTTGAGGTATACTGGAAAATAGAGGGGCTCTTTCCGAAGTTCGAATTCGGCTATGCAATAAAGCAATAAACGCCGCAAAAAGAGCATCCGACCCTTAATAAACAAACCCAGGTACTCTACCCATTTTCGATCTATCGACCGGGTCCCCCCAAAAGCCCCATTATCCCAGTTGCCCCACCCGCTATACCTCCCATACAATAGGGTTCCGCTCTTCCCGCTCGCCTAATAGGACTACCTGCTTTGGAGCATTCATTCAAGTAGGCCATAAATTTTCCGACATAATAAAATCATTGACAATAATTGACATTATCTATAAATATAAAAATGTTAACTTTAAATTAAGTAAACTGTTGAAAATAAAATATTTCATTAAATTCCTTGTATTTTGATACCAAACGCGAGTATTTTCAGATGTATTCAATCTAAATTAAAGTTTTCCGTAACTTTGGTTCAGGAAGGCGTCTTAAACCGCGCGTTCGAAATATAAGGACTTAAGGAGAGGACTTAAAAGGTTTCGTGAGTCAAGAACTCAGATAACTGGCCGAGCTATCACCTTCTCCCATACCTTGCTAATGTAGGAAGTGAGAAAGATAACTAGCTGGATTAGAGGGGTCCTTACCGGGCTTAAGAATAGGTATTACTATTGCCTTACGCCATTCATCAGGATAGGCAGAAGACAACCACAACATTGAGGAGATTGAGGAGACAACATTTCCCTCTCAACGAAAGGTATTTAAGAAAAACATAAGGAATCGAGTCAAGACTCGCCGAAGATTTCCTGACAGATGAGGGGACACAATCCAGTTCTATTAAGGAGAAAAGGTTGTTATAGTAATACTCGTCGTTCCCAAAGTCGACGCTGATGGACTCAGCCTGATCTTTGGTAGCCAATAAATGTTCTGCGTAATTAGCAGTGGAACCATTGTAGGCAAAACGCGTCGCTAATAGCTCATATAGAGCTGCTGGAGATGACATTATGTTGGCATTATCCACGATTTGGGACAACATAGGGGAGGATTTGCAATCAGAAACCGCGCGGATCTTACGCCACACTTCCAAATGAGATTTTCCATGTTAGTTTTCAATGGAGTGTACTTGCCATATGCCGCTTTGATGTCTGTGGGGATGCTTTAGTGACTGTTACCTGTTTTACATTCACACAACTCGGGTTATTTATTACAAGTAGTTGAAACTCTATTCTGTTCTCTCAATTAGTTCAACTAGGCCTGAGGCGAGTTGGTATCATAAAGTTCAATCTATTGTTAGTATAGCGGGGACAATTTTTTGAGATCTGGCAATTTCGATCTTAATTCCGAAAGCCTCCATAGCTAATATAATATATATAGGGTCGATCGTGACACTTGCATAGAGTTGGCTGTTCTCGTTACTCCTTTGATATTGTGTCGTTCTTTTGTTTCGTTGTTCGGAGTTATTGTGTGGCAACTGTTTTCGGAGAGGGAACAATCGGCCGTTAGACACGAGGAAATAAACATCTTTGAATCCGACTTATATGACAATTTCGGGCTGCCAGGCCAACGAAGCAGCAATGCTACATCAATTCTCCCACTCTAAACGGTTTACCTGCAACCTACACTTTTCTAGGGTTGGAATATGTAGTCAAGGTACGTTCAAAACCTCATTTTGGCCTAATTCATCACTAATGCCTGTTTTAGTGTTTTAAGCGAAACATGTTCCTCTTCCCTTTATTAGAATTATAAAATAGTAGTTGTTTCTTCTTTTGATAATGTTAAACGAACTCAACTGTTTTTTTAACTCCATCCTCCCGAATGACGCCGAGCCCTTTAGACTACCTTGAAACTGTTCCGCAAACCAATCATAACAAAACCTTCACCCAATCACTGGTATCCTGGCATCTGATGCCGTTTTCACGTTGTATGCCATCTCAAACAAGCCATTACTTTGTGGATGATAATTGTTGTCCGTTGCACCCTGCTCCCCAACATCTTCGACAAGCCATCAAACAACGGGACCCCGCGGAAATGTCCTAAATTCGTACAAGCAATATCTGAACCCCGCGGAAGCAGGCAGAGGGCCCACAATATCCAATTGTACATGAGTTATATTATGTCACCATACCCTAACAAGCGATTGGTACACTACACGCGGATTGCCCAATTCACCCGCTCATTGCTGAGAAAGCGACCCCAGCAACGGGTTGCGCCACACTAACACGCGCGCACCAATTACCAATTATAATTATTTATTGTAATTAGTATATAAGCTTCAGCCTTTTCGTGAATAAACTAGTACGATAATGAACTTATCGACTCATAATAACTAATTTTTGAACATGATGTCAGGAATTTCAATCTTTACCGGGACCCTTCTAACATGCGGCCTATTTTCACTGGCAAGCACGTCCTCTCCCAATCATCAACATCTTTGTTCAGTGATGGCATATTTGTATTTATATATAGTATTTATATTTATATATAATATATTATAGTTGCATTACATGATAATCATCAAAACAATGTAGTTTATTTATGTTTACAGGTACAAGCACTTTCTTCAAACACTGTTTATTTGTGAGTCTTCTACTCCATTCCGAATCGCTCCCTTCTGTTCGCTCGCAGGTAGCCTCTGCCGCGAACAAAATCCCCAAAAGCCTACCAAGATTAACTTTAAGAAATAACAAATAACGAAAGACTTCCAGCCTACTTTACAAGTAACAGAAACAAAAACGAATGCAATGCAATGTATGTATCTTATCGTTATCATAACTTATCATCTTGGTGACCTCTGGCAAAAATTTCACTACCTTAGATAAGCGTCGCGATCTCTTATCAAATTCATGCGAGGCAATGAAAAACGGTCTTTTTGATTTAACACTGTCCTGCATGAAAATGTTGTTTAAATAACTTTAAGTGATCGTTATTTTTTTATGTTGTTTATTTTACGAATCTGAAAGTGGTAATAGGTAACAGGTGAGCATTTTCAAACCGTAAGTTTGGATTTTGTCAATTTTAGATCATATTTAGAAGCAATTTTACCAAAAATACTTGACTCTTGTTTCTAAAATGCCAATCAGTAAAGGATTAAAGCAGCGTATCGGCCGACTACTTTTTTTAATAACCTTGATGCTGCATTCGCTGGCACGAGTGGGCTGCACTCACGAACAAGTCCATAATGGATTTGCGCACCCCCAAAATATTAAAAAGGTGCCAATATATACCAATCGAAAGCTATGTTGTTGCAGATTACTCTCGCCTTCATTTCAAACGATTACTTGTTATCCGAGTTATGGACAAAACAAATTCTCTAACTTCACAAAATGTATACCTTATAACAGGCGACGAACGAGCATTTGTTCCCTTTTTATCAACATTCTTTCAATGCAGAGCATCACATTCGTTCCACCCCGCCAGATTTATGCTACTTAACGGTCGGTTCCATATAACCACTGAACCTTATAACCGGCATCTAGTGTATTTACAATAATTGTTGCAAATGTAATAAATGCATACTTGCTGCGCTTCCTAGTAGACTATGTTAGAGACATCCGAGAGACTCGCAATTTTTTTAACATAAAATACTTTCTCTTCTAACCTGAAGAGAAGAAAATGAACGATTAGATTCGCACGTTTTTCCTTGGTATGCGAAAATTTGTCGTGGCGATGGCCGAACAAGCTGCCAAACTTTTTCGAGGCATAATGTAAGTATTGTAACTTTGATATTGGGATAATTTTAACTAAATTTTTAATTCATCAGATGCATTAACGAACACGTTCCATTGGCGTTTATTGCATATAGTCTTTTATTTGTTTATAAAACTTGAAAGGTAAATATACGTGGCAAAACGTATAGTTGACTTGTCAGTTAATGTTGCGGTTATTCGCCTTATGTTATTGTTTAGAGTACGAGAGGGCACACGGGGGTCGGTGGAGAGCCCAAGGCAAGTGTAATGGTTGGGTTCCTTGGATTGGGTGTTAGACAGAACATGACTGCACTATTCTAGACTACATTTAATACTAAATGCAATACTTACAAATATATGTAAGCAGTACGTCAAGTAATCCTAATTGCTTACTCTGCAATAAATTCAACATGACTTACCACTACACAAGTACTCGAAGCTCAATTTTTATGATACGTGAAGCTACGTGAAGTCCACCCACACTGACAGCCATCCCTCCAAGTATCCGAATTCGGTGTGGCCAAAGCCAGGTTCTTCCCGTGCACTGCGCCGATCTCGCCAACGTCCTCCAACACAGAGTATATCAGAAAAAATTACTCAAAGCGCGCGTAACGTACACTTTCAAAGCCATTAGAGAAACCTCACGCTTATACTTTATGCAATCCATAAACATCTTTTATTGTCAATTTTTTCACCCAGTAATACCATTATAATATACTAAATGTATTTATGTATATATATATTACAACAACAATAATTATAGTGCCACTGCAATGGACATTTTATTGATTCTCTCATTGTAATTGTTGAATTTTAGCTATAAAGAAGCAAATATTAGCATTACAAAGTGCAGAATTAACAATCCCAGTTCTAGTATTATAAATTTCGAGAAAAATACACGAAAAGCTACAAACACATTTATGCAACAATTTGGTTTACACGCATCAAGCTTAATGTCGTGTAAATTTTGACTAGAATACACTCGACTTAATAATCGCAATTAAAGAGTAAATACATAACAATAATATAGATAACGATTTAAATAGTTATATCAATTACACAGATAATCAGTTCAAATTTGCAAAGTAGCTGCAAGTTTGTCGATTAATATTAATCCGCTAGGTTACAATTGCTTACAGAGTAACATTCATATCTGTGACTAAATCTATTCGGTATAAGAAAATATATATTATATAATATTGTTTTATCATAAATAATAGGAGTAATTATTTAACTGTTTCAGCTTATACCTACCAAATTTTAATAATTGATCGATGTTTATTTGCTCTACGTGTTCTTGTTGGTTTTTGTTGATTCAATTTAAAATTTGACAGACATAGTGGACTTGTTAAACTATCTTAAATAAGCTCGAATATTTGTAAAATATCCGTCGTACGACTAATAATTTGATTTGCGCTTCGTTCGAGTTTTTTTTTCGATTAGTATTTGATTAGTTTTCAATAAAGAATAAGCTCAGTGAGTGTCGTTTAGAAACTGCTTTCTGCCATCACGCTCCACATAAGCCTCTTGAAAGAGCCGCTCTGGTGGATGTCTTCCTGGTCGCCCAATGCATTTGTATGCTTGGTAGGCAATGAGTAAACTGGTCCAGGTTTCTAATAAAAATAAACATAATTACAACGAATGATTATTTCCGTCACAAGAATGAAAAGTTACGTTTGTGTCTAATTTCAGGGAGAACGTAGAAGACCTTTCATCCCGAGTAATGTCTAATTTCAATAGCGCAACTGCAGTAGCAGTTTTTATAAGAACTCAGGCGGGCACAGCTTCCTGAGACCGCGGCCGAAAATATCAATCCATGTTTAAATATAAACTAACCTTCGCTGCTGGAACCTTATTTGGAGTGAAAATCTTCGATTGTGGTGGGACATCGACCTGGTGAACAATCTCACCGAGCTGTTCCTCTTTTACGGCTTTGTATGTTTCCGATGCTTCGGGATTGTAAATCGCAGCTGGCTTGCGAGCGCTAGCGCTAAAACATTTGTTTGATTTCATAAAATTTGTCTGAAAACGAGGCATAACAATGTAATGTTTATAGTACATACGCTGGCACCCCCGTCTGCTTATAAATGGTGTCGGCAATGTTTCCTTCATTGTACAAGTTAATGGGCGAGTTGAATTGCTTGTGCACAATCTAGAAATACAAACCATCTATTAGATTTACACTTTAATTGAATTTGACAAGACAGGGGTCACACAATTAGTAACTTTAATCCAGACACTTGAACATTGTCTCGCATTGTTCTGTTCTGAGGAAGATCATTATCTGTAAAATGGTATTTGGTGGAATTTTTATGGCAAAAAATTAAATAGGGTAACCGACAATTTGATTTAAAATTACAAAAAAAAAACATTTTCTTTGACGAGCACAACATTTACAAATACGCAATATTAACCTGTTTGCTGGGATCCTCATTCTGTATTCTTTGTATTACAGAATTGGCCACCTAAATGGAGATTTGCGAAAAAAGAAAATATTTGCTATTAGTCACTATACTACGGCTAAATACTCAAATTACACATTAATTACAATTTATTATTACATATTATGCGTTATTGCGGCTGAAGTCAAATATATAATTTTATTCAATGTTTGATAATTTCGTTAGTTTTAAGGTAAAAAAACGGAAGAAGGAAACAAATCTATAGAAGTTTCATTTCTATTAGCTATACATTACTGCGCACACATTTTTTACTAATGGTAGTCAAAGCAAATCTAATTTAAAACGAAAACGATTTCGTTAAACGCGACGTCGTGTCGTTTGGAAATTATTTTGAAAATTTAAATAGCTATTTCAGTAGCGGTTTCGAGCGAGCTTCTGCCCGTTCCAAGCGGTGCGTAAAAAACACTCAACACCAAATTTTAGCGTGCGAATCTTGAATGTTGCTATGGGCCACCATTTGTTATCTAAACGCTTGGCACACTTAAGTAATGGAGACTAAATATGCCAACTTGCTTTTGCAAACGCTATTTTCATTTAAACCACAATATGTTACTTCATTTGTACCTTTTGTTTGTAGTATTGATCGTAATCGATAAGTTGATGCGGGCGTGCTCTGACAGTCGGATTCGGATGATGACGCAAATAAGATTCGGTTGGTCCAGCGTCACGTTTCACTTTTGCACCAGGCAAGACCAAAGGAGTCGTGCGATAGGGCTACACAAAGGCACAATTGACAAACACGAGAAGAACAAGAGACAAACGAGACAAAAAATTATGACGCTATCGATAATTATATCGGACATCAACAATAAAACATTAAGGATAACGCAATTTTTGCAGAAATTTCCTTATTAGTAATAAGAGAATAAATGATTACATTTTCTAGATATTGAGACGCGTACGTGACATCGTGGGATAACACATGTATTTTTATCTGTTGCGTCTAACAAGGGCCTTTCGCAACGTTGGTAGGCCGATAGAGAATTGTATTTTTAGTATCTCATAAAGCGTGAAACATAAATACGAATGCGTAACGTTCTACGTCACATCTTCAAGTAGCAAAGTGTCAAAATGAAAGTCTTGCGCAACTGAAATGTACGTAAGTCCTTTTGGGCGATATTTCACGCACAGGATATATCACATACAGCAATATATTAGGTGAATAATACGCTGTTTGCAGAACACCAGAACACGTGGTTTGCCAGCCTTGCATACGCTGCATGAACTTAAACCACCCACGCGTCACTACAAATATTGGTTTACTATTAGGATCGACGTACGTTTATAATTCGTTATTTGTATCAAACTTAGTTTATGAAATTTATTAAGCAATGGGTGTGAAACCAGAGCTCATCAACGGTTTAACAAAATTTTGTTTTTTAAACACCGAAACTTTGCTTAGGTTTGGAATAAGTGACTTCGAAATACAAATTGAAATAAGTTAATCCTTGAGGACATTAATAAATTGTGCTGGCAGCAGCTTAATATTAGCTGAATGCAGTACTTTCTTATAAGCACGATTAAATGTTAAAATCTATTGGACATCGCGTCTAAAGAGGATTTATAAACTGGGCCACCGGCATCAGTGAAAAAGTGTAACAAAAACAAATAGTAAGAGTTTATACGATTGACACAATTTTGAAAATTTGCGTGCACAATTATTTACATTCGCCAACTATATTTAGAGTTGTGCATAAATTATGAAACGTATTCGAAGCTTCAGCTTATTTCACGGTTTTCATGCACATATCTAAGTGATCTATTCGTACCGATTGCTGGATACGCAAATTACGTCCTATCTGCTTGTGAAAATTAAAAAATATGGTTGGCACAATTCCTATTTACACCCGTGTTAAACGCAGGAATAGATGTGGCAACACGACACAACGTTTACCAATGCGCGGGTGTTTTGCTGCGCAAAAGCCAAGATCAATGTAGGAATTAACATGATTCCCACGTCATGTATTCAATTTTCAAGCTCAGGCAAGCGTAGAATTTGCGGAGGATTCTTCAAAGTTGACCTATCATTCATTAACCACGACCAAACTGGTGACATTTTAATTATTAACGAATCTCTTATGATAAGTATATCGCCCTACGGTTTTGAGTTACAAAATGTATAAGTGTTTCGCATTAAATGCGTTAGACGTCAGGCAATGGTGTGTTATTTTTATTTCTTGCTATTTATAACCCAAGAAGCGTGCAACCTTCGTTCTATTCGCATAGAGAACTCCCCACATATAGTGGGTGTTTGACTAATTATATCTAACAAGTTGCAAGTGTAGTGATAAATTCTATCAACGCGCATTTAATTTACAAAATACTACGTCTTTGGAATTACTTATTTTATGTATTAAGCATGTTAACGGTTCAATGCATATGTGGACGGGTAGCTGGCTACCTATTTAGTATTTTATTTGCATTAATGAATATGTTCTTAAAGATGTGATGCCCCCGCTTTGCACCTTCACCTTATTCTCTTTTCATGGCTTGGCAAACTATTATTAGCAAATAAGAATCGACGACTGCAAAGAACTCATTCTGCTTACCCACATTGTTGCGGCTTCGTCCTGAGGACGAAAATGCACGTTGGAATAGGTACGCGACAAAAGCATGGTGCACGTTTTCTGGTGCTTTATGTTTTATAAACTGCGATGAACTTAATGTGTTATCGATCAATCTTTCGAACACGAATTCAAGTTTTCTTCTCGAATACCTGCCACCGACTGACGACCGGTTGTGAAATCAAAAATTATATTTCCCCACCCAGCCCGAAGCACGTCGGCAAATTTATGCTGAAAAGTTTTCGAGAATCGCTGCGAAAACATTTCGCAGCATTTTGTGACTGACATAGTTGAACACACACTCTCGTTTATAATCAGTTGGTGTGAACTGCAACGTGACGAATGCCATACGCTTGCTTTAGAAAGTTTTGAGCTTTTCCTTTATCGTTTATTCAGCGGGTGCACGATGCTAGTTTGTAATAAAATGGAAAATTAATTGGCTACCGGGGCCGATGCCAAGCGCAATTATCTATAATATTCCCTAATTATACTATAAATATACTACAATATATGACGATACCTGATTAACGACGTGCACATCAGTGTTGGGATCGTCCTTGTTCTTCGGATGGCGCGGGAACTGTTCCTCGACGGTATAGTGCATATGGTCTAAGGACGTGAAAGGCAAGGCGTAGTAGGGCTGCAATGCGGGCGCGCCAGGGCTGTAAGTAGATGGGCTCGACACATTTCCGCCTCTTGGAGACAAATGCGGAGAAACCGACAAGGGGCTGTAGGTGTGGGAGGAACCAGCACTGCCAGGTGCATTCTTTGCTTGCTCCCTTTAACAAAATAATCAGTTACTGCGCTGTAAATTTGCTGAATCTGCACACAATGTAGGCAAAGAAAATTAGCAAAATCACCAGGCCATGCCGTCGAGTACTTCAAACAAGCGCCAAGCGTTTAAATATAAAATCTGTGCCAAATAAATAGTGCGTGTATCGTTTGCTGGGCCGCCGCTTGGCCGTGCTAAATATCTGAATCGAAATATGCGAGCCCTGTCGGAATGAATGCCCAACAACGAACAGAGGATTCTTGGTAAAAAATGCAAAGACCGACAAAAACAACAGGAAGCAATTTAAAACATGCGATTTTATCGGACATATTTATGCGGATATATAAATTCTCACATAATCTCGAAACTTTATTTCTGAGTTCTTCTGTAGTAATCGAAGATAAATTTATAGCTTAGAAAATCCGTAATTAGTGCAAGTTGTTTTCGCTAAGATGCCGTACACAAATAACTCGGTGGATTTTTCGGCATGTTGGCAAATCATGCATCATTGAGATTGGCAGATGACTTCCGGTTGTTGAGTAACGTGCAGAGGCGAATCGCGAACGCGCATTAAACATATAAACGCTGCGTGCCTTTTTATCTTTTCGTCAAACGCGTCGAATATACGAGGTCTGGGAGAGAAACAAATGCTTCCAATCCTATATTCAATATAGCCTGTCTAAAAATAAATGTTCCTTTTGTTAATTATACGATTCTCTTGTAGAAAACTAAACTGATGCGTAAAATGCTCCTACTTCATTTATATTTGTTCCTAAACCCGTTTTAAAATTTATATTATATGAGGAAACATGCGGAAACAAAAAAAGTGCAAAAAATTAAGTATTATTGCGTTTGAGAGAGCGTGCTTGTGATATACATTTATAAATGAACAATTTTGCAACACTTGGTATGAAAACGCTAATTTTTAAACTGGCTTAGATATTGTGTGAAAGTAAATCAAATCACCCTTCCCCTTGGTGAGTAACGCAAGCGTGCTGTTTGTTGCCGAAACACAAATTTATTCAAACATTTCGTATAACCCATACAAAATAATGTTACAAAAATATTATCACTCAATTAAAGGCACGATTCGTAGCGCATTTGTGGATATTCGAGGGTGTGCATTGACTAGCAAGCTGGAGGAAGCGGTATCGTGCGAAATATAGCAGGGAGGGCACGTTGTCTAAGCGAAAGCGAGAATTCAGAAAGTAAAGCATTAGAAACGCAAAATTGATGATGGAGCGATTTATTGAATGTATTTATTTGCTGGGTTTACCTTTGCACAACTACGCGGACAGTGTTGCCGGCATTGCTGAATAAGGTCTGCGCATCCTGATGACGAATGTCGCGGGCATCGTATTGTCCCACTTTCGAGATAATGTCGCCACGCTGAAGCACCCCATCGGAAGGCGAACGGTAGCCCACCTAAACGAAAACAATAATAATGTACGAACACATCCAATCAATTGTTATCAGTTTCCTTCTATTGTTATGAGGGTTTCGTTAGTAAAACTTACTCGGGTGACAATTAAAGGCGCATTAACATCGGACCCCCCGACTAAACTGAAGCCCCACTGTTCGGTCGGGGAGTCTCTGTGAAGAGTGACGACGAATTCGTGCGTTTTGCCCCCCATTTACTCTACACAAGTTTATCTGAGGTTGTAATCGAATCCACGAATTGAACCGCGTATAAGAAACAAGTGAAAACACCTTAATTAAAGATTCTGCGTATTGAAACTTAAAAGTGTTCTACAGAAACCTTGGGATCCCGGTTGTGCAACGTTTTGGAGCGTCGGACGCGTAACTGAGCGGTAATGTTTATCGCTCGGCTTGCGACGCTCGACGGCTAGTGAAAATTCGATCCAAGAAAACAATTGCCAAAAAATTCTCGCACGTAACTCTCGAACATCAACACTGGCTAGGAGCTTGGAGTCACAGACGTAATAAATATTTTTATAACAAAAGGCGCGTTTGTGTTTAGACTCGTCCAATTACAATTTTTACTTACGCATCCTCAAATTTAGCTCAGAGAATAATGTTAGTGAATTTACGTACTAAAAATTCCTAATTTTCACTTGTTCCTTTTCGGTAAGAGTTAGATTACAAACACACTGAGAATTGATGCGGATAGTTGGAAAGTGTCGCAGAGGGTCAACAGGTTTCGGCACGTAGATTTTGAAACGCCTTCGGCCTTCGTCCACCAACACACTGTCGCGCGCTTTACTGACCGGCGCGTACGCGTGGCCGCTATCCCGGGACGTTAGACGCTTTTCACCATCGCGTCCCGGAGGATGTGCGGCCACTCCCCACCGTCGCGAGATTAGCATCGCGTTGCAAGACGCGGCGTTCATTAAAACACCATTTGCAGGATTAAAATAGCACTGTAGAACGTGCTCACCGCCGACGAGATATAAAAATGGACTGTCGCAATAATGGCCATTCAATACATCGGGAATTCAATTTTAGGTTTAATTACCAGTGTTCAAAGCTGCAAACATGTGTTCACATCGTGGGCGCGTTTGCGACACGCACTGAAGTTGCACTGACATGTTTTGGTTTTCTTTATGGGTAATATTTTCGGATAATCGAATATCAGTGCGAAAATAAAAAGTCGCTTACATTTAAAAATACGAAAGAATTCCTGCTTTAGGCTTTTTTGAATATTTGCATCACAAGGCACTCGTCAGTCAACACAGATGTTTTTCGACCCGTTTTCAATTTTAGTACATGCTTTACGATGTTTGGGTTTCACTCTTATTTCATTCCGTCCTCAATATGTCTTAATTGGAGAATATTTTTACAGATAATTGTGTTTACTGTTGTCAACGCCACGAGAACCATCATTTATGATTTCCTCAGAAGAGACTGTTTGTGTTTTCAAATATTAACCAACAATATTGATCTTGCGAAATCTACAAAGAGAAGTTATATAGCTTTGTTTTGTAATGTTTCGTTCTTCTCTCTAGTGCAGTGTAATCTGCACTAATATGTCAATATTATACTCAAGTTTAGAAATCATACTAATTTCAATTTTTCAAACTGTTGTAACACAAAATATATATGAAAGTAGAGTGATATGTAATAACAAAATAACAATATTTAGAAAATGTAATGTTATCTATAATCGGACTATAGAATTTTATTGAATATTATATTTTATGTATAAAAATATAATATCTCTGTCCCTAAATAACTGATGAAGGTTTAACATGCGAAATCTCAAAATGTGCAAGCTGTGAGAACTTATAGCCGCCATCTTGTGCAATGTGGTGACATTGACTGAATTTGCCAAGCGCCCCAAGGATGCCCCAAAACTCGTTTTTCATTCAAAGTATAAACAACGTGTATCAAAAAATGCGCTCGCATTCATGAAACACGTGCGCCTACATCCTTGAAATCGAGAAACGAATCCTGACGCCAGACCACTCGCTGTCGCATCTTGCACAACCCACTAACGTTATTTTCCTAACAAATGTGTTTATGATATCTTCATCTGCTAAACGGTATGTGTTAACCTGAACGCACATAAAAACGTACACCATTTTTGTGTCAAAAATCACCGTTTTTTAAGAAATACATTGCAGCAAGAAATATTATCTTAGCTATCATCAAATTCCAGGGCAGAAACTACGATGTGTATCGTCGAACGAGGCACGACATCTCTTTGGCACGTGACGCCCAATGCGAAACTCCAAAGGCCGTAGAAATGAAAAAGAACACTCTTTAAATGGAGCATTAAAGTTGGAGTCGCAGTCAGTGCTCGACGTTGTCCTAGTGTTCTAGACTGGCCAACCTAAATAACGACCTTTGAAATAACTAGTACATCAGCACCGGCGTGCATGTGCACTTGTACCAAATAAACTCAGGGATAAATAGCTTTCGGACGTACGCATGGCGCATTAACATTTTTAAGATTGGAGCATCCATCATTGGCGTAACGTCCAGCCAGAACAATCATCATAAAAGCAATTTAGCTTTGCATTATGATTTCAATGCAACGAATGGAGAAAAGAATTCTTCACATGGTTAAAGTTGCGACTTGCTATGCTCAAAGGTCAACATTTTTGTACTGTTTGTTGGTATATTTTACAGAAAAGTAAATTTAGATTTATAATCATAGGGATACATAAAAAGACGTATTACAGTAATAAACAAAGCTGGCAGCTTTTCTTTGGCACTCGAACGCAAATGACTTAACATGCACCGCAATTGTTCTAATATTCCACAGTATGTGCTCAAATATTCGCAATAATTATGATGCAGGGTTAGTTTCTACAGCGTAATTTTATGATCGTTGAATTCAATTTAGAAAACTTGTATAAAATATTAGTAATATTATATAACACTTTTCTACTTAATTTTGATGGGACCTACCTGCTTTTGTTTATTGCCTTGTCCAGATCTGTAGTGCCAAAAAGCAGGACGTTGGTAAGACATTGTTGGTCACCTGTTGGTCACTCTTTTCAATTCCAAATTAATTTAATTCAATTTAGCCGAAAAATAAGGGCACCGTTCGCGTTACTCTTCTCGAAGTCTTCCACCAAATGAATGAACCGGATCTGTCCAACCGCGGCCCGGTGGGTGCGAATCCGAAAATTATTTATAAAAAAATGTCAGCGCCGTGGATGTTATCTGGTCGTCTGTATTGTGCGCCCGCGCGAATTTCACGCATTGAAACATTTTTTTGTGAAATGTGTAGCGCGCCACTTTATTATTTTGCGTTTTGGTGGGAGAGGAAGGAAAGCCCGGATGTCTGCGTAGGAATGGAACGACACACACACTCGGCGCGTGTTGGTGGCGTATTTATAGAAATCGCTTTTGGTTTTTCGCAAGTATACACACATGTGTGTATATATTTCGCATTTTTATTGTATGCGCATGAAGCGTGAACGTGGTATGTTCAATGTTCGCATTTTTGTATGATGAAATATGAGATATTTTGGTAAACAAATTTGTACCAGCTATATTAGAAATTTATTAAATTAATATTTTGAGCTGTGGATATCTGTGAACTAATCAGTTATTCCTGGAAACAATAAATAGGGTAGTGTCGGACTAGTCGGGAGGGTTTTACTTGATCGCTCACAGATCTAATGACAAGTCCAAATTGCCTCATTGCCACCATATATACGATTTTCTACCGGTTCGCACTTACAATTAGAAGCTAAACCAGTTCAGATGAAGAGAGCCAAAATGCGCAACATGCCACATGGGTGAGGTAAGTTGGGCAAGAGTATGGTGCAAGTTGGACAATTGGAAATTCTTTAACTAGGATTGACTAGAATATTTAACAATAAATGATATATTTCAAGTTAATATTAATACAAAAAGCACATTTTAACAATATGCATTATGAGAAACATGAACAACAACCTGCAACAATTAAAGCATATATTACAGCTATAATGCATTTATATGAACATAATTGCGTTTATTTAATTGTTACGGACGTGTCCTCAGCCACACATATCGGGAGGATCCCCAACCGATATCTTACCTCTTTTACGATTGGTTTCTGGCCGGCGGCAAGCGTTGTTTATTGAAGGAACACCCTCAGTGTTTCATGCTGCCGCCGACCATTTCGAAAGTGCGGAACGCGCACGTTCCCACAACGATCCTCTGGACACCCAGAGAGTCACCAGCTAGTTTTTATTTG
>JARRAA010024332.1:0-19514 GCA_030557295.1 Ecitodaemon sp. MM-2014 | reverse complement strand
CTTTTTTTCATTTCATTAATAATTAAATAGCACGACCCGTTTGGAAATATAATTCTGATTACAGACATATATAGTTTGACGCAGATCGGACAGTAACTTTTTGAAATAGTAAACAATAACGAAACTGAAAAATGCTATAAACAGTCCGATCTGCGTCAAATATCCGTAATCAGAATTAAATTTCCAAACGACTCGTGTTGCTTAATTATTAATTAAATGAAAAAAAGTGTCTTAAATTTTATTTGTTAATTTATTTCTGTCCTCATTATTATTCGGATTCTTCGACGCTCCAAAAAATTACCTGAATCTGTCTTCGTAAACTTCGTAGACTTTGGTTTTGTGCACGCCTTACGTGTTTACTAATCTATGCAAATTTTCTATATTTTAATTGTCATTGTCTTGAAAACCTTGATTACCGTTAGCAGCACTATTTACCTAGATCGAATATTGCAACAAATTTCTAACTCCGGGAATGCGCAATTAGTTTACTTACCCCTAGCATTAACTATCGCCGGTCTCCCCTACACACATGGTAGTTGAAAACGTTGAAACTTCGAGTGAAATTCAAGTGAATTCCAACGATATTAAAGTTTAAATGTCCTCGAAGTGGTAGTAAAGCCGAAGTGAAAAGTTTCGAAAGCCTTTAAAAGTATTCACAAATTAAACGTGTTGATAAGAGATTAATTAGATAAGGAGTTGTTAGATCACTTTCCGGGAACATTTAACTACGCATTCGACATTTTATAGATTTGTAGAGTATTGATTGGGAAAGTAAGGAATGGAAATGGTACGAATCAAATGATAAACTATTCTCTGAATGTTGTATACTACCTTTTGAAAATAAGTAGATGCACAAGTTTAAACAGCATTTATTTATAAACACACCCTCCAAATACCAAAGCAAGTCTTTGCGACACAAGCAAAACCATTCACAATTAACCTGGAGACCTCAATCGCAACGTAGAGACAAATGCCTAGGTGCAAATCGAGTAAATCCTCCTCTTCGTCGGTGCTAAGTTTGTTACATCACATTCCCATGCTATGTTTGCGCCAGCGGCGTGGCGGTCATAAAATAAAATGAAGTGTCGAACGCGAGAAATGCGCAGAACAACGCGAAGGAAGTATGCAGTTGAGGTAGAAGTAGCGCCCTTCCTAATTGCCTCCATTCCGCGCTCCATTCCACGCTCGGTTCCGCGCCTTCCGCCTTCGTTGCGACAACAAATTTAAGCGAGGCCGCGCGTTCCCGACGCTCCTCTACCTTCACGAATTGTTACAGCTACGATTTACTACGCGCCCGAAGGAAGTCTGGCCGGCACACAAATATAGAATAAATCGGGAGCAGCGCTTCCGCCGGCGCGTGACTGACACTTTTCAAGGGTCCGACTGCAACGATTTTTCTATTAGACGCGCGCGTATTTTGACAAAATCCAGACGCATTAGACCTAACTTCGCCGAGATGAGACATAATAAGCGACCAGATGAGGCAGGAAGATGTCCGCGCCTTCGCGTGCAACAGCGCCACCCGACGGCTGCTATCTGCCGTTGCGGTTCTTCGATTTTTAAGGGTTCATTAAAACTCACACGAGGGATATACCGAGTGTATACATAATCATCTCCATGTAGCACCAATGCATAACTTTTAATTGGACATGTTTACAGAATTAACTTTTACACCGGAAAGTCGCAGTTGCAATTATTTTGTGCTCGTCCTATTCAATCTAATTGTAATGCGATATTTGCCTGGCAATGTTTTAACCCAGCGTGTTAATATGACTCTCCTGGGATGTCGAAAAATTCCCATCGCTATCACTTTGCGGCGCGAGGGCCTAAAAGCATTTTTAAGTAGCCTAAACACTTTTAGAGATATATTTTTGGGCGCGTCGCGCGGCGTCTCGCCGCATCAACGATGGAAATGTCTTCGAGAGGAAATGTAGCGTTCGCTTCCAACATGGCAACCGAAAAATAGTTTCTTATTTAGTTTAACATTGTTCGAAATAGCTCCGAGTGTCAACAATATTTACTCCAACGCCCGTCAATATAGGCCACCAACAAGGCGCGAGTTTTAAACAATAAATTGCTAAAGTTCTGCCAACTGCGTTCGAAGCTTCAATCTTGTCAGTTCTCCAAAACTTCCTCTTTGTTATTATTCCAGACACAGATATTTAAATTCGCAACAAGAAATTGTTAACTGTTTATATTTCCATTGACCACAAAATGCGATTATTTGAAATAATTTCTGCATTAATTTCGTTTCAGACGTAAAACGAAGTTTAATTAACTTTGGCGGCATTTAGTTTCGCAGAGGTTTGCAGTCTTCCATGGGCAAGCAAACTTTCTTCGCTGATATTGTTTCTACCTCGGACACATTTTATTTCCTTTGGTTTTTGCTCGTTCGCGGGCGGTTTTTGTCGCGCTCGCGTTGTTCGGGGCGTAGTTTGTGTTCGCGGGCTTGCAGGCAACCGCAGGCGCCACCGCCGACAAGCGTACGCCGTCGCCGCCGCCTCAAACAATCGCTACACGGTCGCCGCCGGCGGCGTCTCGCCGTCTCCGACTTCGCGACGCATTGTCGGCGGTCGCGCAAAACTGTTTTCCTACCCCCCACAGCAAAACGCAAACCGATAGATTTAATAAGGGCTATAAAACTGAACCGTATAATTTCGGAGCAAAGTTTTTGCATTCAAAACTTTACCAGTGGATAAAAACAACCCCCGGGGAAGGCCGCAGGCAATGAAAAACTATAAAATTTCGAACTTAGCACTATCTTTGGCATCATAGGTATGCAAATCTATTTATTACTGTCACTTCTGAACTTTGGCCTAAAACTCTTAATTTCTCAATGAAAATTTCTCAAAAACGACAGAACTATAAATCATGCGTGTGGCAACTATTGATGTGCCGAGAATAACGTCGAATAGTTTTATTACGGCGTTCGAAAAGTAGTAAAAACTCGGGAAACGCACACTCGACGCACAAATATTAAAAAGCAATAAAATTTATTATGCGCTCTTTCCTCGTCCACGCCACAACGCGGCGCGGCGAGCTTTTGCGCAATAAAACTTTATGCACTTCGGACTGGCCCGCCGTACGCAGCTACGCACGTCGATAATTATACCGAGGGTGCAAATTGAATCCGAACACGAATGCGCGAACAAATATACCAACAGTCTCCACCAAACTCATGTGACGCAAGTAGAAAGTTTAAAATATAGGATAGCCCCAAAGGCACACTGTACGTCTCGTGTGGAATATTTATTTACAAGCAGCGAGCAATTTAAAACGTCTTCAGATATTGTCAAAGCCTCTCCGTGGACTTCGACGTTTTTCCTCGTCGCCGCAGCGCTCGTGGGCTTGTCTCGCGTTTGTTGCCGTCGCCGGTCTTAGAAGTGGGCAAGTGGGCAGCAGATAATGGAAGGCGCGATCGTTATCGCCGCGGCGCGTCGCTCGCTCGACGTAATTAGCGGCAATTAAAACACCAATAAACGTGATTTACATCGTTTTTCAGGCGATCCAAGTTCGAGATCGAAACGCGCATTAGCTTCGAAAGCGAAACGAAACAACCGCAGAAAGAAAAAAGACTGTCCCATGGTCTCGGTATACTCGCACGAGTAACTAGGCAACCAATCCGACGTTTCCTTGAAATCTCTCTTTGTTTCGTTAAATATAGTTTTTGTCGACACGTACTTTACCTAGACAGCCTTAATGAGCATAGAAATACTCCTGTCCATGTTCTTGCTCTTGTTCCCGAATCCGTTCGACTCCCCCAACAACTCCGAAACTATTTTCGGGGGCGAATTTCTGCTTATTAACGCGCCCGAAATTTTGAAGCGTTCGAGTTAAGCGTTTCCGCCGAAGCTAAGCATTTCTTAATGCTTTCTTAATTTCGAACAGATGTTGCGCTGCATGACAAGACGTGATACCATATCTTATCAGTGCTTTAGTCCTAAGTTTCCAAAACTGTGCCCTGTTCAAGGACTACTCGCGTGGGCATAATTAGAATTCTAATTGCAGGGTTTAAATATAATTCTGTGATTCTGTCGAAGCGGCGGCGAGCTTAATAATTAAAGACTTTCCATGACAATTACAAAGCCGGAAGAGGTGTAATTATAAAATTAATATTCAGCAGTGTAAAGCGACCGGAAAATGGCGGCTAGTCATGCAGGGTGACAAGGACGACTCGACGGGGCGAATTAAATTTTAAAACGCGAAACAACGCGGCTAAGATTTGAATAATCCAGAAAGGCGGAAGTCGTGCAAGACGAAATTATGACAGGAATTGTGAGCCAAACTATTTTGACCCAAAATTACATAATATAACCTCAAATACAAAAGTATTTATGGTTATAATATGTAATTCTATCGTTGTTTCTTTTGATGGATAGATATTTAATCCTGGAAGCATTAAAACTTGTTTAATACGACTATCATGCCAGTGTAAGATGTAAGTTAGAAGTTGTATGTCCACTTGTCATGTACTTTGACGTTTGTTTCGTGTGGAAGCAAAGAAGAAGTGGTCGCGGCACGGTTGCGCTCCTTCGCCGGACGGGAAATTATCGTCGAACATTTTAATATTGCAAGAGCTCCCTTTGCTTTGATGCGTTGTGATACGAATGCAATCATTATCGCATGCATCGTCGACGGGCACGAAAATTATGCCGGCCGGTGGTCTTCCTTCGATGCATGCGATGCCTGCTTGGTTGCATAAATTTAGTATCGAAGCATATAATTTCATAACTTCCACAAAGGCAGCTTAAACGTGGGTGGGTCTGTAGGAAAATTACGAAGTCGTCCGAAGGTGCTTGCGAACGTCTTGATATTTCTGCCGACATTCAGAAACGAAGCCGCAATTATTGATTTGACAGATGCCAAGCATAACCCGTCATAAAGTATTAATGACCGTTTGCTCCAAAGCGATAACATTTTCCGAAAACTGCGAACTGCGACGACTCCTTTAAGTGCCTTCCAATTTCTTCGAATTTTAAACTTCGCTCGCCGTCGCTGTGAAAATGGGAAGCGAAGCAGATGTTTTGCGGTTTATTACACATTCGTTTTCCCGAGTGCGGGAAAGTGCGGGTGTGCGTGCGGCGCCACGCCATCGTGTGGAAAGACTATGATTGAATGAATATCTAAGCGCCAAGGGTTGCGCCGTGAAAAACCCCCCGAGCATGAATTAACCGTCGATTCAGTTTCAATTGCCAGGCAAACAAAGCACTCGATTTGCTATCGATTTCAATGGCTTTAAAATCACAGCACCAGTTAACCTATAATTTATAGATTTGTACCTGGCAAACAACTCACAACTAACTAAGTGATGTGAATAACTATAAATCACCTCTAAGGCCTGACTTCACTATACACCTCGCTTGAGTTGACTATAAATTTGATGACAAAGTCTAAAATGTATAATTAAATGCAGCCAAACGTCGATCCTGCGGCCTTCTCGACACTGGGGACCATCATATTTGTCAATAAAAACCACAAGAAACGAAAAATAGAATGATTGTGGCGATCGTGGGCGATATGTGCATCAGGATGGATGAGTGTGGGATGGACTGTGGTTGTGATATATTGCTCTTGTTTTATTTATACGTTGCTGATGTTAGTGTTTCTATGTTGTGTGTTAAGGTCCTATCCGTTCAGTTAAAATTTCAGTGGAATATTCAGTTTCCCCATGCGTAAGGTCATTTTAGACAATCATAACCATTCTCACTTTAGTTTTAGTCGGACTGCCAGTTTTCCCTACATGTGATGGCTTCGTTCTAAGTCCAGTTTCTGTTTCAGTGTGTCACTGTCAGAACTGGCAGTTTTTCCTGTGTTTAAAAACCAAAAACTGAAAGGAAAACGGAGAACGTTTCCGTTTTTCCATATTTACATATTGGGAAAGCTGACAATTCCACTGAGAGTGAAATTGAACTGAGAACGTATATGATTGTCTAAAATGACAATAACAATGAATGGAGAATGGAGACGGAGTGTGAACTGACGAGATGGAAAGATCTATTTGTCCCATTATTACAGTTCTTATAAATCCTATTTGTAAACAAAAGTATGATCACTTATTCCATGCAGTTAACGTGTCACAATGTCCAACTACACTTTCCTAAAGGTTACAAAGAACTGAGCCTATATGACCTATAGACGATCTTATCCACTCTCAGTTTAGCTTCAGTTTCTATCGAACTGTCAGTTTTCCCGGTGTGTAAAGATGAAAAAATTAAAGGAGAATGGTGAACGTTTCAATTTTTTCATTTTTACACGTAGGAAGAACTGACAGTTCCACTGAAACTGAACTGAAAACGAATATGACGGTCAAAAAAGACCTTTAATCAGTTGGATAGTAGTTCCTGAGCAATAAACATCCTCAAATCCGACAACAAAATATATAACATTGTAGCTATTTGTTACACTGGGCGCGAAAGTGGGCACAATACTCTCATAACGACCAAAACTAGGAGGCTTGCGACAGTTGATAACTACGAGATTCCAGTGCGGTGTTACCGATTACCAGCCGATTCGCATCTAGTTGCGAAAGTACTTTCGAACCCGAGTGATGAAAACATTTCCAATGCAACCCACTGGTAAGAAGGGTCAACAGCATAAAGTACAGAAGCAGATGAGCGAGGAGTTGGAAAATCGGGGTTTGACAATAGCCCAATAATTTATTGATGGCACATAGGTACAATAGCCACCATTATGAACGTTAGTGGTGCAGGGTACATTTTAGATTTAGTTGTTTTGATAATTTCGCCGTTTGGTGTAGATTTACTACCCGAAACGATTAATTAACTAATGAATTAATCAAGTACGTTGAAACAACGCCGCGCCGGTACACAATTCGCGGTTGCAGCCATTTATTAATGACTCCTGTTCATCTCGCGCGAACAGCGAGCCTTTATTTGATTAGCGCGGTTCTCGTAATGATAACGCATGAACGCGAGCGCGAGCGCGCGATGCAAATGGATTACAATTACATTTTTAATCATAGCACGAGCGCCGACTCCCCGTGCGCGCCTCGTGTTTAGGTAATTAATAATCGACATATTTTATGATTTGGGGGTTGTGTTAGCAACTTCCAGATTCATGACCTCAATTCACAAACGCTCGAGCATTAAATTTTGATAGAATAAAGTTAGAATGTCGTCGTCATAAAATATGGCTCAGAAATTATTTTGCAGTCAAGCCATGGCTTTGTCGTTGGCAACCCTGCTAGTTTATGCACCCAGAATTAGCCGGAGGGAAAATTGCGAAACCAATAGGCACTCACCGCGAGCATCAATGAAGCGAGAGCCACGCAGAACCGCGCAGTGTTGGCACGCTGCAGAGAACCGAAGCTTTTACTCTGCGTTAATAATTAAACTCGTTTGCATTTCCTCCCTATGCGCGTGCGCAGTTATTTGCATAGTTCGATATCGGCTGCCCAGGGGATTTACATAACTCTGCAAATCTGTAAAAACTTCTGGAAGTAGATGTTCAGTGTATTACCTCAAAATGATTCCAATTGGACATTAACGTTACAACAATGATCGAACACACCAAGGCTAAAATATGTACGGTCAACAACCGGGGGTAAATGAATATGTTATAAATTAATTCAAATTCAATTAGACGTACAATATGTTGTTGACATTATTAATGCCATTTTGAAATGGTACGCGTGTGCCAGAGATAATTATACCAAATATCAAACACGAGGCATCGCATTTTGTAGCAAATGAATGTTTTCATATTTAATTACAAATCACGCGGGCGATATATCCATCGTGCATACTGCTGACGAATATTTTCATAAAAATTGCCCGATTAATTTTTACAATATGATTAATATCAACGAAAATGCGAATGTTTATAGCTTTTTCGGGGAACTGCCAATAGGTGGCGCCACATGCACGTTTCAGTCAAATAATTTGAAAGCGTTCGTCTTTTTGTTGAGCAATACGAAAACAAGTCCGGGCGATATATCCATTATGCATACTGCTGACGAGTATTTTCATAAAAATTGGCCGATTAATTTTTACAATATGATTAATATCAATGAAAATGCGATTGTTTATAGCTTTTTCGGTGAATTGCCAATAGGTGGCGCCACATGCACGTTTCAGTCAAATAATTTGAAAGCGTTCGTCTTTTTGTTGAGCAATAAAACGAAAGCAAGTCTCCCCGCAATGATTTGCGCCAAGTTGCAGCTTGCGCGAATTCGCAGCTGAAAATTCCCGCCGCGGAATATGGAATAGGGACGGAGGAATGAAGAATGCAAATTTCGAGAGGGTCCAGCGCCCCGGCGCCGCCACAGGTCCGCGCCAATGCACTCGACTTTGTCGACGGCGCGAGACATAAAAAAAGCGTCTTGCAGCTTGCGCGTCGCCCCTCGGCTTAGCACTCCCGGCGTCTCGACACCCTGGTTGCTTCGCGCCGCGGCTCAGACGCCGAGCTGCTCCGCGACGTTGCACCAGCGCCGGCGCCCGACGAGGACCGACGCTCTCCAATAAGCCGAATTGTGCGAGAGGAGGCGGGATGGACGGCGAGCGGACACGACGGCCGCGCATGCTGGAGGAGAGGATGGAGATTGGAAGAGGTCGGAGGAGTGTTTGAGGACCGCAGCTGTGCGACTTCTCGCGTGTGGCGATCAGCGTCGAGTACTCTCCACGCTCTCCGCTGGCGGTTTTCGGGAACGACGAAGTCCCGTTCCTTCCAAGGTGACATGGACAAGTCGGAGCGGGTCTCACAGCATGCGGCATTGACGTTATTGGACCTTTCGATTTTCTATCGACGTGCTAGAAATGAAAAAGAAAACATGCGTGTAAGGCGAGCACTCACAGCACTGTAGTTATTTTGAGGTTAGGCTCAATGTTCATCTTTTCAAGCACAATAAGTTCACATTTATTTAATACTTTCTAGGTCATACGTTTAGGCAACGAACTTTATAGTGATGAATTGTTTCTTCTATTACAACAGAAAAATACTATTTAATCAAGACTTTAATGAGAAATTTAGTAAATAGTAGGCTTGACAAGCCTCGTTGGTTTGATACTCGATGGTGTTTTGTTTATTGTGTCTAACCCTAAAAATTCAAATGTGTACCAAATATAGTAGATATCATAAATGACTTATGTATATAATTAGACGTTTGCCAAATAAACTGGAATTCGGCGAGTTTGTGGTTTTTAGTATCTCGACTAACAACACTTCGTAACAAGGGATTGGTCGCGGTGCGCGTCTTTTCTTCCGCAGATTTTTACAGGTAGAGGAAAACTTTTACAAATTTAAAACTCCAGATATACTTTGGTTTGATTTTTTCTAAATAGTTTAAGAGATATGGGCAGTTATTGTGCAAAGCGCATGAAATGCTGTCGTTTTGACCATTTGACTATTGACAGGTGGTCTTTTTAGATTCAAGGCGGCACAAAACAATTCATTACAAATTTACACTTTATAGTTTTTTTATAGTTAGGCCGAATGTTTACCTTTTTCAGCACAATAACTCCGATTTTCTTTATTACAGTCTAGGTGATAAGTGTTGGTGACAAGAGATATATACGGACACATTGCTATTCTTTCTATGACAACACTTTACTCTATTTAACCAGCATTTTTTTGTATTTTTTTGTGTAGGTACTCCAAATAATCAAAGACGATGCTCTTGCAATTCAAATGTGCCATACCTATATTTATAGGTTTATATATTTTTCGTTTCTCTGAAGAAATAGAGATGAGAAAATACAGTTTTGTATTATCGTCCACCTTTTCGCCCTTCTAAATATATGAGAAAATTGATTATATTGGCTTGAGTAATAAGTAATGAGTGTTTGCTTTATTCAACATTTCGACTGCTCCTCGTCAAATATAAGAACAATTTATTCGATTGTTTACTGTCCGCAATTTCTAACAATTTCTTGCCACCTGTCGAACAATTTGTCGATGCCCCTTGGCCAGAAATCGGCTAGCTCTGATTCCACGAAATTGAGGAGGTTATTTTCATTGTTGAAGGGTAGCTATGTTAACAAATGAAAGCATGGTTGTAGAGGACAAAATCAGCTTTCGAGTGGTATAGTAAATTTGTTCAGATTTTATGCAAACCGTGCTGAGAATAGAGTTTAGTTTCAACGCTCATTACGAATAAGCTTGCGAATAAAATGAAATTCTGTGACATTGTGGTTTTTTTATATGCTAATTAAAACGCTACTAAATCAACACCATAAAGCCAACTGTGACAATTAAGCAGCTGGGCAAGCTTATTTTGTTTTAAATTCAATCGTGCCTTGTCTACCTATTCTGTGTATGCCACCTAACTATCAAGCAAAATCTCAGAAACATCATATAATTCATATTCTGGAGTTTATAAATAAAATGAAATTCTGCCACGTTGTGGCTTAAAGAGCTTATGTTGTTTCATGCTAGATCGTGTTTTGTTTATTCTGCGTGGGCACTCTAAACTCTCTTTAAATTCAAATATGCGGCAAATTGACAAACCAGCAACCAAAAATTACTTATACATATACATACATTACATTAGAAGTTTGCAAATGTAATGAGAAATAAAGAAAAACGCTAAATGAAACATTTGAAAATGTATAGAACACTTTCGCACAGTAGCGCCGAAGGAAGAGTGGGGAGAGCGATGCCAACAGAGTTTCGTCGTCGCCGCGCTCCTCTTCGCGTTAGCGCGCTGAACGGCTGAACGCCGAAGCCGAAAGCTCCGGTTAGTTCTGTGGCGACCTTCGTGCGCGACGGTTGCGCAGCGTTTCGCGTTCACGGCGCGCAGAAACACGCGGCGTCCGCTTCCTTCACGTGAGGCGAACTTTTCCGAAACATAAATCCAACGTATCTTGGCAATATCGCGTGTATGCTTCGATATACATCCACCGATTACCTCGAAGCGAACATTACACTATCTGTTACGAACTGCACAAGTGCGATTAGCGAGTGTTTCTGGAATCGGGAGTATCAACTCGTCACGCGTTCGTTAGAATTGTATCGAGTGTCAGTTGTGCGAATTGTGCATTTGTTCAGTGTGCCACGAAATTGCCACAAAAACAAACGCGTTGATTTGCGTGGTTATTTGGATATGCCATTGGATTAAGCCGGTGAATATCGCCTAAACACGAAGGTAAGTCGCATACGCCATTTGCCTAATTCATTCATTAGCTTCGAGCGTTTTGAGTCGAGCGAAGTTGGAGAATTCCGAGGGAAATTTTATGAATTGAAAGTGCAAACTGTGCCCAAACTCCAATAAAAGTGTTTTGACTTGTTAAATCGAGAAAAACACCACACCAGTGCGGCTCAGAACAACAGCTAAAAAAAAAAACGTTATGAAAAGTTTGAAAAATTACAATACAAAAAATAAGAAAACAAAGGAATTCAATTCTTGAGTTGTTGCCGTGTCGACAGAGATTTACTCTTTATGCCGACCACGTGTTTTAATTCCTGCGCTTGCGCCACGCAAACAAATTTAATTAAACAAGCCCCAAGCATCATTAAACGTCCTCATTAAGTTAGTCCGCGGTTTGGAGACTCCTCGGCGCGCTGTCCGCGTAAAATCTCGTGCCTTGTCTCTGGGCTCCTCGCGCTCGTGCCAATAATGAAAAGCAAACAGCCGCGCCGCGCGGCGGTCTTCAAGCCGTCTCCAAGATTGCGCGGTTTACACTTTTGCGCAGTCGGCGAACAAACAAGCGCCGGGGAGCCGGGGAAACAATCGAAACGCCGGCCGAAACAAAAGGAGGCCCATCGAATTTACCCAGTCACCCAAAAATCACCTTGTACACACAGCCACGGAAGAGTTAAGAGTTAAACAACGCAAAATCAACAAAGCCCAACGAGCGAAGAATAAATATTGAGCAAAAATACTTGAGTTTTTTTGGTTGTTTTTTTTTTCCGTGCACCGCTCGTGGTTCTTTTGTTTTCCTCGGGTTTCTTGTATTCTTCCAGCTCCTTGATGAAGTTTGCTCGAACCATAGGCAACTCAAATTTCCCCAGACATTTGATACGCCCGGGCGAATTATTTCGGCGGTTCCCGCCGCGTTTTTCTCGCGGTCTGGGTCAGAACCTAAATTTCTTCCTTCCATTATTAATTGACTTATTAACAATATTAACAAGACGGCTTGCTGGCCTGTTCAGTTCAGCAATGAAATAATTATATTTCAATTGTGCTGTAGGTAATTGAATTAAAACCTAATTAGGCCTAATGAAGTTTTTCCCGTTCGTTCAGATTGACAATCATTTCGTTCATTCGGTTCTCAGAGTAAAAATGTTTTCTGGATGCTGTCGCAGCGTTTTGAAAGTTTGAAAGCTGTTCTTGCGCTTGTTGGGAATATTTGTATTTTTGTCGCTTCTTTTGTGTTTTATTTTAATTGCAGGTATCAAGTTTTACGCGTCTTGCGCAGCCTTTAATGCAGGACGCGCTTACTAAGTAATTTTTTCTGGGCAGACTTTACGATTTTCGCGTTTTACGAGCTTATGATTGCATTCGCTTATTATTGCGAGACGGTAAGCGCACCAATCTCGGTTTTGTATTCATTACGAGCTTTGCGATTGAAAAATTTCAAGGTTTATTGCCCTTCCACTTGAACTGAACATAAGCAGCTTGCGGCTGTGCGACAAAAATGGCAAGTTATTATCAATTGTTTTCATTAATGACGTCGTAAATTTAATTGTAACTGATTATACACGATTATACGGATATTACATAAAATATTTAAAATTCGTGCAACTCTTCTTCTTTACACTTTCTTTGTTCTGCTTTGTTGTTGTATCAGTGGAAGACCGAAGTACTATCTCAAGACGTGATGGAATTACTCGAAAGTGTCAACTTTTCGGTCGAGTTTTTCGCACGCATTTTCGTAATATGCGCCCAACGCCCTTTGCGACACTTTGTGCTTTACATACGAAGTGCGCGTCAACTTTTAAAAATTCACGAGATTTCTGTCTCCCGCAAATAATCCCGGTACGTCTTCCGGAAGACAATATAGCGAAACGAAGAAAGTTCGCAAAAAGTCGTCTAAAAGAATAAGAAAGTGTTAAGTATCGACAATATTCATGAAAATCATGAGAACTGCCAGAGATGTTTTTATTTTTCTGCGCGTCTCGCCTCGTCGCTCCGTTCTTATTTCCAAAGTTTTTTCGGCGATGCGGAGGCTTTCCAGGAAAGAAAGAAGAATTAAATCATGCACTGTACTTTTTAGTCTTTTTTCGTTGCCGCAAAGTACTCAAGAGTGCTGCGGGAAGTTTGTCAGGTGTTTGTTTTCCTTCACTAGCATTATCGTCTTCTCGGAATGGTCGCCAAGTTTCCGGAAACTTATCGATAACTTTTCGCTCTTTCAGAAAACGTGCATCGCCACGTTATTGGACCACAAAACTAACATGAATCACATAAGTTTTGCTGCATTTCTTAGATTACCTATTTCTTCTCGACTTGATGCTTGGTCGCCTCCCGTTTTTCATGCCTTTCATCCTCGGCGTCATTTATTAAGTCCTTCCGCACAATAGCCGTCTAGTCCTGCACCTGATTCCCAAATCGTTCGTCGAATCGCATCATTATCATTAGAACGGAGCAGGCGGAAGAGGACGACGAAAGAGCGACCGAACGGAGGTCTAGGAAACGTCGGAAACGGAAGTGGATGCGACTTTTCACAGTCTGGTCTTTTCCAAAAAGTAGTATTTTACGAAAAATCTTTAAAACATCAATTTTTGTTCGGTTTTGGTTCGGAATATCGTAGCCAGCCGAATCCACAAAATTCTGTCGCCTCACTCTGTATAAAATGTATTGGAGACCGATACGAATGAAAGCTCGATACAATGACTTAACGCGGGGGCGGGCGACGCACGTCATCCCCGCCGGCATCGACGACAAGCCCGGTTACTCCTCCGGGGGCGTAAGGAAGGAAACGGTCCCGCTGCGTGATAAATTAAGCCCGCTGGCATTGTTTCCGTCCTGTCGCCGTGCGCGTCGGCCGGTCCTGCGCGTCCTGCGGACAGGACGAGCGAGCCGCACGCAGGACTACACGCCCCGACGCACGACCAATGCGCTTTGACAGGGATATACGTCTTGCCCGAACGGCACCGGTGCAAGGACGCGAATTGAAAGAAAATAAAATAAGGGCTTGCTCCGGAGGAACTTTGAAAAATGGCGCGGAGAAAATAAAAAGAATACGAAATACGGAATACGGAATAATAAAAGGACCAAAAAGAGAATGCGAAATTTTCGTGTTTTTCTTGCATTTTCGATGTGTCCCGTTGCGTTTGCTCCGATTGAAAGCGAAAATGTTCGGCCTGCTCGCATTGTCTCGCAAGGATATCGGCGAGCGCTTTGTCCTGCGCGTTTCGTCGCGTCATTCGCGGCGTGTAATTAACGAGAATTCGCTGCGTCGCGGCGCGCCCAAAGAGCCACATTGTTAGCCCGTCCTAGGAAAAGCGGAAAGAAGCCGCCCGCGGAGATGAAACACCTCGAAACAAACGAATTGTTTTCGTCCCAGCAGTCGCGCGAGATTTTCGGATATTAGCGCGGTTATTATCGGGCCGCCCTTCCGGCGCGCGCGCGAGGGAGGAAAATTAATACTCTCGCGCCTGCGAGGTTTTCGGGCGACGCAGCGTGTGGCGTGTTGGCATCCTGCGTCATAAATGTAAACACGCGTGATTAATTATTTTCCACAAGTCGCGCAGGACGCGACGCGCGGGCGAAAGGGATGGGAATTCATTATTTTCTCGGCTCGTCGCGGTGGTGCAAAGACAAACACGATGCTGGATTGATGACGCGCGATGCATCATCGTCAATACCAGCGAAAACGCCAACAAAATGTGGACAAAATCAAACAAAGGAGGCAGGAGCAAAGCATTAGGATAATGGAAACAAATAGAAAACAAAAGCGGATTCTGTCAGAAACATTTCAACTGGTTTTCGGCTGCGTTTGTTGGCGCTTTGAAGCAATTGATTAATCTTGTTGCTCAATCATTTTCGACGTTCGGACAACTGCGCGTCAAAACTAAAAATCTACCTGCCGAGGCATATTTTAATAATTTAATTTTAGTATGAATCTTTTCATCTCGGTTCGTAGAATTTAAGATGTTTATCTCAAACACAACAAATCACCCCAGGTGTTTTTCGTTTCTATCGCCTCCTAGGCTTCTTTGTTGGACAAATGTTGTTTTTATTATTTTCCCAGCATTTAAAAAATTCTCGCGTGCAAATTGCCCCGCTTTACGCTCTCTTGGCGAGGTGACGCGAGGTCTTGGCCGTTTCATGTTTTCAGACACCGGCGGTGGGAAGGCACGCTGTAATTATTTTAATTCGAGCTTCGGCGGCTTTTCATCATTCCGAGAGGATGATGGACCACATCGCGCCTTTTGCTCTGTTATTTTCCCCGAGTGCTTCGCGGAGAAGATCTACCGCTCGGCGATGTTTGGTCAGACTCGCCGTACGCACTCCGTAATAAGCATAATTCAGTTGGTTCGTACGCTCGTTGTGAATTATAAATTTCACATGTGAATTTATGTGCCGGTCCTAGATGTAAGCTGCAGCATTAATTCGGGCGGTGCAATACCTTCGGTTCGGTTGGGTTTTAGGCGCCGTGCGGTTAGAAGCTGTGGTCGGAATTGTTCGGCAGTCAATAAATCCAATTGAATTTCTGCTTCATCTGCTTTATCTGAATTTCGCGGTCTCGCCTGAAGCAAGCCCCAGAGTGAGCCTTATCGAATCTTAGTGCGCGGCGTGCGCTCTTACAAGAACTTCCATTCTAGTTGGAACTCCACGCTCTATCGAGACAATGAACTGGCGAATTAGGAAGCGCGGAAGGCCTAATATTCTCGAGATTCGACAGACTCGCACGGCGGAACTGTTGATTAGTAATTCGGCGATTAAAACGTTCCCCGATGGAAATCTTAACTGTAAATTGAAAGGCGTCAACGCCCGTAGGATTTGGCGCTTTTTATGTTTTGATCTCGACGATAGCGTGATTGATTTGCACCGATTTATCTGAAAAATGATGAAACGATTAAAGTTTGGAAGCGGCTGCAGATAAAGGTTGAATGAGGCGTCGTCGGAGCGCGAGAAGTCGAAATAAATCATGCCTTCGTCTTATCATTTATCTTCTTCGTGCTTGCTTAAACTACTCCTTCAGTTTTCATAATGCGATGGCGCGCAACCCCCCGCGTTAAACTTTCATTTTTCCTTTAGCTTGTTAGACGTCGGAGGGAAGAGCTCCTGGCGATTTGCCGCCGGGTTTCGTTGGTCACACGATATCAGCAGGATGTGTTTACGTCTGGTTAGACTTTCAGCGCTGGAAAAAGTTTTAAATTGCTCCGGCTAATCGGACGATTTGTTACGTTTCTTGCATTCGGAGCGGCGCCGCGAGCGAGCGGGAACGAGTCGGCTCGGAGCAAATTCGATTAAATCGAGTGTAGCGTGAACTGATAGTGGCTTGCCTCCCGGTGGTCCCCGACGAGGGAACAAGAAAAATAACGAAATTGAAAGCGTTGAATTTTAGATAAGGTCGGCGACGGGAAAAAGGAAGCGCGTCGAATGTTGGTTTTGAATCGCGCATTTTCAAATTCAATATTATTTGCGCAAATTGGTTCGAACTGCTTCGTATTAGTGCGCCGCCGTGTTTGTTTGTTTTGCCGGGGCGCGGACGCGGCGATGTTGTTGATGTGGATATGTTTGATGCGGCGCTTGATGTATAAACCAATTAAAAGTCAGTGGTGTTTAATGTAATGCCCTCGCATCCGCCAACAACACGCGCCCGCTGAAATAATAGCGCCGACGCGGACACCAACACGAGCGGGGCGCGCGATTCCGGGGCGTCTAGGAATATTCGCTCTCTCCAGCCCCGCCGACTTGTTCACACATGCATTTGATAATGTGCGGCGATCCTCGATGGTATCGCCGGGCTCGCGTGCGCCGCATTCATTTATATGAAGCCGTCTGCTTTCGCTGCCAGGCGCTCGGCAGTCTCCAGACTACTCTGGTAGTCCAGTTAGTCAGTCGTACGAATCGTTTTTGTCGGTTGTTCGTGTGCGACGCGCGTGTTGTGCGCGTTTAGCTTCTTGTAACTGGCGCGGCCGCGCGCAACATTTGGGTCATTTATTTCTTGCCGCCGCTTATTGCCCGCTTCCTAGGTGGTTGCAGGGCAAGGGCCACCTTCGTCGGCGCTGCGGGGAAATAAACGCTAATGAGAGCATGAACGCCGCGCTTATCGACGTTATCAATCGTCGATTTAATGATATAGTTCCAACAAGAAAACTACTTTGGTTACTCACATTCACTCGCCGTAATGCAACATGGTACCTGGATATAGGAAGGACTCGCATCAGGCTTGGGTATAGAGTGAAATATATACGTGCTGGTGCACCTGGAACAGAAAGCAATTACTGATTTATATGCGTTTCGTTTATTTAACTTGCAAATCACTAACGTAATTCACCACAAAATGTTCGTTCGGTTGCCTATCATAAGATTCTTTGAAAATATAGGGTTGAGTAAAAAGTAGTGAGCGTTTTATCGTCCACGTCCGTTTTTCTAGAATAAATAGAGATGAGGAAATCCAATAGAGCAAATTGCTGTATTATCGTCCACATTTTTCATCATCCTAGAGATAAAAAAAATTCCGGAAGAAAATGGATTGTATTGGGTTGAGTAATAAATAATAAGCGTTTTTTCGTTGTAAGCGTTGTATTCTCCGTTATTACTAACGATCTGCTGCCACCGTCCAACCAATTCGTCGATGCCCGTTTGTCTTACACTCGAAGAACTTGAGGAGCAAATTTTAGAGCGCATTTTCATTGTTGAACGTTACGAATGTTAACAAATGAAGACGACGGGGTTGTAGCGGAGCAAATGTGTTTTCGAACGGTGTAGTACACCTCTAATTTTTATTTATTGTGGAAAAATGAAAAAGGTAAATTTGAAACGCTCGCTGCCCATTACTCAACTCGATATTTAAAAACATCTGATTACTCTTAATGTTAAGCAGACACGTTTTTTTGTTACTTCAAAGTGTTTTTTTTTTCTTGGGAAGAATGCTAAAGCATGCGCACATATAAAGGCGCTCATAAAAGATATAAAAACAGCCTATTCTATACATAAACAGAAATAAAAAATATAAGAGGGGCACCGAAGAGTGCGGGAAGAAAAGAAATTCAAAATAGGTGGTGTTTAAGCCGCTTGACGTTCAAAGTGCATGCGGCACAAGGGCACCAACACGGACGCCATGGGTGCGCACACATCGAAAAGGGACCGCGGGGCCAAACTCGCGATCAAGTTCAGTCGCTCGAACGCGACCAAGATCAACCCACGCACTTGGCATAACATAACATGCCGTAACAGCGTAACATAACATACTAACATATTCCACATCTTTTGGACCTTCTTTTTCTTCAGCTGCCTTTTATTATTTTCTTTATATTTTTATACTTCTCGGGAGATTTTATTTGTTGCGTTTATAGTCGCACTTAAATCTTAAAAAAAAGAACGGAGCAGTTTTAACGATTCCACGTCCCGGCAATCCTGTTGCAATCGTTGGAAATATTACTTGTTGAAAATAACAGTCGCTGTGCGAGCCTTTCCGATGTTACATTTAAGGGGTTCAGTCGGAGCATCGACTAGCCCCTAATTTAATGACGCGTTTCACTCGGCGTGGCGTTATGAAGTTATGAACCCTTCCATTCTTCACTATTCCCGTATTTACCTTCCGAATGATTCCGCGCGGCCGGGGATAGGGGTCGATTACTGGTGCGCGGGGCACTGGCCTATAAAAAGTGCTTACCGGCTGCTTTTCGGTTTTTCATCTCCCCGCACTCGGGGGCTCGAGATGGACTGCGATTTCAGCTCGCCGTGTGTGCGCTCACGTTCCGCATGATCCGATCCATGATGAGTTCCAATGAGCGCAACGAGAACACGTTGCATAATTTAACATCAAGAGGAGGGAAATAATTCATCCCCGCGCCCAATAGAAGTAATATTTATTTAGGACGTTTCATTCTTTCGTTTTATTTGTAATATTTAAATGCGTTTTTTAATTTTCGCCAGTCGGGACCTTTCCACGTGCTGGTTGTTTGGGCCCGCAAAGCTTTCAAATAAAATTAATGACCCTCGCAGTTCTTAGAACAGGCAATAGATAAAACTCCCCATCTTCTTTGGTTTCGAAATTTCGAAACAAACAACAAAAAAACTTCGAGTTTCGAGATTCTATCTACCCCGCCTCAGCCTCCGGGGTTTCTTTTTGTGCGTGCATTATAAGTTACGGTCGGTGGATGCGTTTAGGGTGAGTGTTAATGGCCTGAGACCCAAAATGAGGACCCCACGAAGGCAAAAAGTCGAAACGTCTCCGCTTCCACTGCACCACGGTTTTAATTATGACTTTTTAAATTGCAACATGGAAAGCGCCAGACACGAAAAAGGTGGAGACTTCGTCCAGGCGTTATTTTTCATATTTAAATTAATAGAATATAAACACAACAAACCGAGAACGCTGTCGAACAAAGGGGAATGATAAATATGATGATGAGCTTTGGTTTAGTACGGTTTAGGGGGG
>JARRAA010024308.1:0-18013 GCA_030557295.1 Ecitodaemon sp. MM-2014 | reverse complement strand
CTTGTATTATGTGTTACAAAGATCATTCCCAATGAATTAAAGAAGGCGTTCGCGCAAAATCGTTCGAACGCCGGCGAGATACCGGAAATATGAAGGAGTAAATCACTTTTTATGGTTTTTATGGCGGCATTAGATCTTTTTTTCTGTAGCCTACAGCGGACCATAAAAAGAGAAGTGGCGGCAGAACGACTTCTGCAATAATTTATCGCTTTGCACTTATTTGTATACGCACAAAGGGGAGTAGTAAAAATACGAAAACAAAAGACGAGACATTTATTACAATCAAGATCACTTCCTTTCTGCTTCTGGCGAAATTTCGCAATTCAACTGATGTTTGTCTCAAGCAGAAATTCCCATCAATCTCTCATTCCGTTGTCGCTCGTCTTTGACAAGAACACTAAAAAGATTTGAATATGTTAATAAACCGCAGGGATATTACAATGCCTATGAATATTTTAATACGCAATTCGCAGCGGAAACTTTGCGCACGTAAAACTTTACTCGCGTTTACCGCCCGGTAGATGCGGCGCGCGACGCTCCTCAATCGGAAACTTTTCTTTCTTTATGTGGGGCGTACAACAGACTTCCATTTCAATAAATATCCTTTCGGCTTGCGGGAGGCGGTTTTAGCGTTTGCGAATTATTGCCGCACTTCGGGGCGGAACGCCGCGCGGCGTTCTTGCGGCGCATAAACAACGGATTTTAACTTTACGCCGAAGTTAATTTCATTGTAAGCTCTAAGTTAAAATTACTACATAATACCGACGGCTTTTAGCATAAAGAAGCAGATTTCGGTCTTTACGTTTACCAACGTTTGCGTACTTTTATCCAAATTAGGCGCACTATCCAAGTGAAAAAAATTAATTATTCATCTTCAGTCCTGCGTGATACTAAGATATGAAGCACAAAATTTCCGCGCGATACGGGCAAACTGCGGGGGCGAAATGAACGTGCATAAATCCTCCGTTTTATGGCCGAGAAGAAAAAACAAAAGCGGCCAAATCGTGAAGAGACGCAACGGGCACCCGCACACGTACGAATAAATGAGAATTTCATTTTTATATTCCGCGTTTTAACGACGTTCGGGCGCGATATTGAAATGAGCGCTGAATAATTCGAAAGTTTTTCTCGCAAGCGACGGAAACGTGCGAGGAAAACCCGCGCCGCCCTCGAACGACCGATTTTAAAGTCGAATTTAGAAAAAATGCGATTCAATGGATCGCCCAGAAGTTTATTAACTTCCACTGACAAAACGATAACGTTCGTTATCGCGTGTGATTCGCAATTGCCCGCAGCGCACGCCGAACTAATGAAATTGCTGGCGTTACGCGCGTTGCGACACAAAGAAATGATTTATCGGACGAATTCTCCTCGAGCGCGATCCAGGTGAGGTTGAGTGGACGCGATGCATCGACACATTCGACACGTTCGCGGGTGTTTCGCCCGACGGCGGGACCACGAAAATTTAATGCTTCGGTTAACTTTATTACACCTCTATCGGGTACATCAATAACGCGCACACAACCAATTTGCTGGCGCTTCCGCGTTCCGCCTCGACGGAATCAATTTGAACGAAACGAGCGAACGGTTTGTCCAAACATTTCGTTCGTTATGTTCGACGCGCGCTTTTTTCGCATTGATCGGGCGATTCGGCATTTGTTTAAGTGGCGATCGGCGTCGGGTAAATAGGTTAATTGCTCGACGGATCGGATCCTGCGGCGAGGAAATTGCGCCGCTAAGTGCGGACGCGGAAATGGAAAAGTAAATGGCGGCGATTTTAGTCAATCGGCCAACAGCGAACGACACCATAAGATAAAAGCTACTCGCATCGGAAATGAAGCCCGCTACGATTCTTGCGCAGCGATAAGAAACTCGAATGATTTTAATACAACATTTTCCACCGAACAATGTTTGCTTTGCGTCTACTCCGATTAGTATTTCGGTCCAGCGTTTGCGTCGTTTATGAAAATATTGACGATGTTGAATGCGGAACGCAAGGTAGCAGTTTCTGCTGCAACCTCACAATCAGCAGATTCCATGCGTTCGCAGTAATATACGGCTGTTCGGTTTCGGATTTTATTATTGCTGGTTGCAATGGCACCCTGCTAGCGCACGCTCGGTAAAGTAGGATTGCACCCGGGAGAGCGCACTTTTTGCGCGTGTTTCGTTTTCCAGATGGTCATTTCAATAAATCACGATTTGAGCACAAAAAACCAAACAAATGAGAAGGCGGACAATATTTTCCGACTGGAAATCAAAATTGTCGACGTTTTGCATCGGCTCTTGGACACCCCCGGATGTCCCACCCCTCTAACTTGAAATATAAACTCCTTTATTACGCGATTCCTAAATGAAATTTACAAATTACGAAAAACTAAACAAAAAGTTCGAAAAGAAACGTTTCCAGCAGGTGCGGAGTTTCGAGGCGCGCAAATTTAAACTTTCTCATCTTTTACTCATCGCCAGATCTCCAGATACAAGAGTCGTCTGGAATAATTTCGGCCACCCGCGTCGGAATAATGAAAGAATAAAAGCGCCGAAAGCGCGCGCCGCGCGGTCGGGCGGATAGATAAATGAATGAAAAATTCTACGAAAATTCCGCGCGAAACTTTTCTAATTATAAAAGACAAAAGACGCGCCTCACTCGAGACGACGTCGTCCACCCGCGGCGTCATATTTCAATCCATTTCTTCCTTAACGGACTTTTAACGCCCGCCTAACGAGCAATTAAACCATAATTCTCTCCGCCGACGCCGCGAAACACCAAAAATCCGAAATACTCCAGACTAACCGTTGTCACTGAATTTTAAGGTAATCTTTTGGAGCGACACAATTTGCATCCCTATCAGCTTAAAAACCGCTCGATCCTGCAAGCGCGGCGTATGCGAAAACGCCGCAAACCCTTTGGCTGGCGGAGCGCTGCTCGCGGCTCGAGGGCGAGCAAAAATTCCTGCGTTAATATCATAACCTTTCCTTCAGCGACTCGGCGATCATAAAGCGCCGCCGGCGTTCAGCCCACGCCCGCAGTTCATGACTTTATGATCCTCCCACTCGAGCCTCAGCCCTTCGCAGCGCGTGGAATCGGCGGTCCAAAGTCTGCAGGCATAGCGAAGATGCGAAACCTGCGCGAAAACCATCAAGATGCGGTAATTAACTTTGATAATCGCGTAATAATGCGCGCGTAAACACTGAAACTTTATTTCCGGCATAATGCGAAATATCTTTTCAATGGGCACCCTTTCACCGAAGCACTAAACAAAAACGACGACGATTGTTATTATTTTGTGAGGGATTTGCCTGCAAACATTCCCACGACGTTTTAATTTACGCGGTATTTAATTACTGCGTTTAATAATCGCGCATAACTGGAATCCGGCGTGTCGTAATTAATTGGAAGCTAGCGGATATTAAAACGTGTTAAATTCTACAAATTGTTAGCTTACGAATGCGCTGGCGTCGGGTTTATTTTGCTTCTAAATTCGGCACCTGGTTACCTGCTAGTCGACCGAAGTTGGGAATTTCGCTTTGCGTTTGCTCGACGTTATTAATTCAAACTCACTCTTGGTAAAGTACGCGTTCTAGATTTATATACATAGGAAAGTAAAAAAATATAATATTACAGTCTTTCTACCATTCAACCACGTTTTGAGCTAACCTAAAATCTAACCTTACTTTTTAAACGAAGAAGCAATGAATCAAAGAGGTCGTCTTAGGGTCCTTGCCTGGCATCTAGACAAGAACATTTTGTGTAGATTCAAGCGATATTCGATATTACGTTAGTTCTAAATGGTTGCTGGATGTTCTTCCCTTCTTTGAGATATTGAGTACGCGACTCAAAAAGTAAATAGTCTGTTAGGATGTAATTGCGTCAACGTTTTTCATCGCAACGTTCCACCTAGCCCTAACAAGTAAGAAGCTTTTCATTAAAGCGTCTTATGAGCTCTCGTAATTTTATTTTTATTTTCCCGGCGAAATACAGGAGCAAATGAGGGCGCAAAGGCTCGCGAGCGCAATTAATAGATGCTCGTTATTCGCGCATTTCAATGACGGCAGTTAGCATCCTCGGAATTCGCACGATCTCTCATTCGCCACGCGGAATTGTTACAACGAACGCTGCATTCGTTGGCGAGCGATTTCAATTAGGCGGCGAAATCCGCCGTTGGAATTTTTCGCGTTCTTTTGTGAAAACGTTGAATGCGAATAAAAATTAATTTTATTCCGCCGCCGAATTAGAAGTATTCATCTGCGGTTGTCAGGACGACGTGACGCTGCGCCGGCATTTCCTTTCATTGCCCTCGCCGCGCTTCTTGCGTCTCCGAAAGGAGCGCGCACGAAGCGGGTATATTTCAGTCCGACGCGAGCGCGCGCGAGATGAAAAGCGCGCGAGGAAATTCGTGAAAAATTACATTTTAAACGCGACGCGCTCCCGCCGCCCTCGAGCGCCCGAATTAGAATCGAGGCGCGACGAAAACGAGAGCGAAAGATCGCGCGAAAAGGGGGCATTGTCGAGTGGCGGAATGAATCGACGAGTACGTGCTCGTGGCCATCCTCGACGTCGAGGAAGCCTGCAAACCGAAAAACGAGACGTGCACAAAGCGGCAGTGGTCACAAAGGACTTAAACAAAATCGAACAATAGCGGGGGCAAAAAGTATAACCGAAAAAGGACGAGGGCGAAGGAAAACATGACGGCTCGAGTGCATGCGCGGTTTTTCCACGTTCCGCATGGTGTGTTAACAGCATTTTCGTACCGGAAGTCTCACAATAGGTTTATAATTAAATTTAAGCGCTTTGCTAACTAACTCATTGACGTAGACGCGGTGACGATAATTTACCGCCGCTCCAGAGATGCCATCTTTAATGCGTTCCAGCCGAATGCAGCAGCGACGGAGAGCCGAGAAGCTGGAAAACTTTCCGCCCTTCTTCTGGCTTCGCGCCTAGAGTCATTCGGCGCGTCGCTCGGGCGTCAAACTAACGCGAAAGAAAAACGAACTCGACGAAATTATCAACGCCTCCGAATGCAATCTTTATAATCCCGCCGTCGGTTCTAAGCCTTTCATAACGTAATCAATTAAACTGGCTAGACGAGTTCCACAATTCATCTCCTCTAATAATATTTCAACTCGACATTGGCGGCGAGGCAAGATTTATATCCAGAAAAATAATGTCGGTGCAGCCAGCAACGATGAAAATCAAACCTTGATATGTTCGCTGTTTGCGAGAAGCTTTTGTCAAGTTCGAAACAGATAACGACGAGGACGTGAAACGTGAAACTTCAATGCATTGTTTCGCAGCTGCAATTGTCGTCCTGCATTGCTCATGTCAAGGACTCGGGAAAACTTTAACCTAATCTTGACGCACAATCCATTCATCTTATTGAATGCACATCAAACTTGCACGACGTAGGAATACGTCGAATTGAAGATAAATTTCTCGAGATAAATATTTTATAATAAATATGTTTGGGTTTTGAGCAATGGCGAATTAATGAGGCGAAATGCGCGTTTGTTCATGATAAAAGTGCGCCTGTCGCGCGCAGACTAATAGCGATTAGGCCGAATATTAATGGCGGTCATCCTGAATAATATCCTCATTACGGAAATGCTTCCTACCCTCGGATGTATATGGTAATCGCGATAATCGCGCTCATTTTTGGCCGCTGTCCAAGGAGATATCATTTTTTATGCAAAGCAGGCCCACGATTATTTCTTTTTACTTTCAGACTCACAATTTCGCCAAAAGAAGGAAGCTTTCTGGCAGTAGAGTTGTTTCATAAAAACAACAACCAATACAACTTTAAAATTTATCCTCTATGCAAATCCAAACAAAAATTCAAGAGCGAGGAGCAGATATTTGACGAACATGATACTTTGCAAAATAAACTGGAGATTCGCAGGAATAATTTAGTTACCAACTTTAATTTCGGAAAGTTTTCTACGAGAAATATGAGAAACATGGAAGATTGCTCCTTTAGTCAACTCGACATTTCTTCGATCGCCGAAATTAAATTTGCAGACAAAAACAATTTCGAATTCCGCGTCCGAAGTGCGATAATATTTGCCGATGCAATTTTGAACACAAATATTTTCCGAGGTGTTGTAAACGCATGTCTTTCCGTGTTTTGAGTGAAAACAGGCAGGACGATTTTTCGCTCCACTCCGGCCCGCGTTTCGTCCTGCGCGTTCCCGCCGGATATCCAGCCAGCTGCGGCTATCGGCGTCAGTCGCTCGCGGTCCTGCACGGGGTGAACACTCCGCGCCGTTCGCGTCACGAAATATCCCAGTCGTTTTTCCGAGCGCGTCCTGCGAGGTGCGGCGTGGCATTCTGACAACACTCACGGATATTTCGCTGGTTACCAAAGGTAATGCACTAACTGCATTTTATTTAATACTACGTGCGCGTATGGAACATTTTCCGGGGGTGGACTTTCGCCCATTCCGCTTTCGCAATATTCGCAATTCGGTCTTATTGTGAAATTCGCGACATTGCATCGCACATAAATAAAATATTTGGGTCACGCGTCGGTTTCGAAAATCCTACACCCTTTCCGGAGGGCTCGCGCGTGCCGGGGGGTGGGACGAATGCGACGCGGTAACATATGGCGTCGGCGATCGGGGCGTCTGGCTGAATTAATTATCGCGCGTCGAGGACGCCTCAAGGACTCGCCGTTGCGGGACTGCTTATTGCTTATTGTCGCTCCGCTCGACGACGCCGCCGAATAATTTACCGTTTTTCCCCCGAACTAAAATTAAACCACTACATCAACGCGACGACGCTGTTTATGACCGCCAACTTTCGTTAATAAAATTCATCGACGCCAGAAGCGTCGAGGAAAAAGGCGAATTAACTGGATGTAATTGCCTCGCGCACAGAACTCGTTAATTACTCGATTTCAGATCAAAGCGAAATATGATTCGTCCATGTTTATAAACATGCGAGTTTTCCCTCGCCTAGTTCGCAGCATAATGTGATATTTGATTAGATTCCGGAGTTGTCGGAGGCTGTTTGTCGTGGCATCGGGCTTTAATCAACATTTGGCAAGGACGCGGCGTCGATGATATTGGGTCACGAGCGCCCCGGAATTGATCAAAGGAACAAACGGAGCAAAAGCGATGCATTTAATTTGCGTACGCTCATGAAAGCTCCTATTGTTGATTATTAAACTAAAACAGCTCTGGTTTTTTGCAATGAAAATTTGTTCTCGACATATGTTGGCGCATTTTATTCGTTCGAACTAAGGAACATTTTGCTCGGAGACTTAACTTTCGCTCTAGTAAAACGGCAAGAATCGAGGACCAAGCGCCAGTTATCTATTATCCAGCAATCAGAAAATGCCTCGACTCTGCCGCCGGAGCTGCGGGCTCCGACGAGGAAAGCGTTTAGGAGAGTCGCGGAAACTGCGGACGAAACAGGCGAAATCAAGGCAATAACGATTGCAGCAAAGCACTGAAAATTTACCGTACGACGCTAAGCTCGCGAATCCGACGCTTTGTGTTTCGTATTTTTCATCGGGGCGACAAGCGCGCGACTCACGTTCGTAGTCATTACACGCTTTTCGGTCGCTCGCTTGTGTTTAAGTCCTCTTCGGAACTTTGTTACTTTCGACTTTTTTTTTGCGGTTAAGAGCGCAACAAAAGTTGAAATTTATTTTTCAATTAAAACGCGACGGCGTGCGCAATTGTTAACCTCGCGACATTCTCTCCGTGGGGCAGGCTGGAAATTAAAGCCATCCGTTATTTTCGGATTTCTGTTTGCGCCGGCTTCGGCGCGGCGGAGGCGCCGGGTCGGCCACGTCGAATATATAATTAACTCGTGATTTATACTAATTAATCGGTTTCCATCAAACCGCAGGTCTTGCCACCGGCGACCCGCCGCGTTTTCAATTAGTGATTCCAATCCGCAGTCAATCCAGAAAATGAAATTAAACGCACTCGGAAGGATGCAAATCGCGAATAACGCAGCGAGAATGAAAATTATCGAATTCGGCAAAACCGACGGCCGAAAACTCAAACTGAGAACCGAGAACTAAAACGGAAAATCGTCATTAAAATAGCGCAAGAGCAGCAATTCGTCACAGTCAGAAAACGCGTGGATTTGAATGTGTGATGTCAATGTTGAGGAAACGGGAACAACTTTTCGACCGAAATTTGCAATTCGCTCCTGTTTGCGCAAGTATTAATGAGTGCACTTTGTGAACTTATCAATTGAAACCCACCGCCGCTGTGATAATTGTAATCGCAACTTGTTTCGATGCGCAGATGAGCGATTCGGATGTTGAGTTGAAATATAAGCAGGACCGTTAATTTCGTCGTTTCGTGCGTTAAATTATGCAAATTGCTGCATTCGAATTTGCATTTTGTCGTCTCGCGTGGGCGCACAAACCAGGCGGAAGTTTGCTGCGTTTGCAACGTTCCTGCAATTGTTCCTACAAACTACGAAATTATAATGTATTTTACATTACCTCTGGGGCGGCTGTTAGATAAGGCCGCCATAATAATTAGGGAATTATTAACAGAATTGAACGTCCCGCGAACGGGGAAAAACTTTAAACAAAGCGCGATACCTTGCGATACGAATTTTAAACCTTGATCCGCACCAACCTTCGAGGAACCACAAGCTTTCGATATTCAGCGTTTGCGCCCCGAGGATTTGCAAGCAGCAGGCGCACGCTGCAAATGCAATGAGACAGATTTGCATGCGCAAGTGGATTTGCTCTCTCCCCGGCAATGCTTTACGCATTCGCCCCGAAGACGTTTCTCCCTGGCTTCCTGCCGGCGAACTTATAAACTAAAAATATTCGCCGTTCGACTCGCGCGCTGCGGGCGGCCATCTAAAAGCTCTAACAAGCTAACTTCGCGTTCTTCCTCCGCTTCGATTTCGCCGCGCGAGATTCTTTTAAATTCGCATCGCTTTGAGTTTGCGCATCCGTTATTTCGCATTTATTCGCAATCGCAGGGTTTGGCAACTGTTGGCGAACTTCAAAGCGCCGCCATGGCGTAATCCGCTCGCGCCGCCGTCTGCGGGGGCGGGCGGCCGACGGGCGTTTCCGTAACTGGTTCGTTGCTCCCCGCGCCCGCCGGTTTCTTATCTGGCGCGCGGATATTGAGTTACTCCCCTTTGAACTGTTCGCGTTTCGCGTGAAATCAAAGATCCGACTAACCCGCTCCGACGGCCGCCGGGAAGAAAAAAAGTTTCGCGCGTTTTATTTCGGGCGGTCGCATCCCCGTCGAAGTTTTTGCGCGGCGCGGAAATCTCGCGACATTCGATAGTTTCCGTCGCTAATGAAATTCGTGCCCATCGGGCCGACATCGATTCGGATCATTAACCGCTAGACCGGTTTGCAGATAGGCGCATTATAAAGTTAGCGCCGTCCATTAAATTATCCCTCTCGCTGACCATCAATTTCGATCTTGCCGGGCGCATTGAATTACGGTTTACCTACATCCGAACCCTCTCGACCCGGGCGCCGACAATAAATCATTACTTTATGCGATCGGCGTTTGCGTAACGCGTCGATACGCTTGCATCGCGTTGGGCTTCGACGAAATTATTGCCGGCGGCGGGCGAGATATCGGAGCGCTATTGTTATCGACGTGTCCGGCGCCTCCACCACGACACCGTTACGCAACACGCCGACAAGTGACAATCGCCATTTAATCGCGCGATTTGTTTAAATCTTCGCCATATTGTCGCCGTGGTCACGTTTCGTGCGCGTCAGGTGGGCGCCGTTCGTCGTGCGGATCACGTTTGGACCATTCGATGGCACGCTGCAGGCGCCTCCACCAGCATTAATTGAATTGCGTTCTTCGGTGCACGCGCCGATTCGAATTACTCCACGTGAACGCGATAAATCATTACCGTTTAATTAGCGGAAGTAGAAAAAAACGTCACAAAGGACTGCATTTCCATTCAGCAACACGTCCGCTTAATTAATATCTTTCAAAAATGTCGCCTTTCTGTTGCAGGATTGAGGATGACAAGATTAAAAGTCTCCTTATCGTGTCTGCTGCTGATTGCGATCGCGACGGAGAGGAGTTTCGTCGACACCGCGCCGACGACGTCTTCGCCGCCCACGCGGAAAGGTAATCACGCTGGCTGGAAGCTCTAATTATCTCGTTTTCTCGCGACGCGCGCGACGTAATCTCTCACAATCGCGTTTTTGATTAACGTTTCGCCATAAATTAGCCGGCAAAATTAAAGAACGAAACTGGGAATAAAAGAAAATTAAAAATAACAGTTGTCCGTCATCCGAGGATTTTTAATATCATATCGAATCGCTTTTTGCATCTCGGATTGTTTACGCCGGAAGCTTGATTCATTTCCGTTCGGTCCATTGTTGGCTGTGAGCCATCAAGCATGGAGCTTGCGTCGGGCGAAGACAAGACGCGTTGAAAAAGCGCGACGCAGAAATATTCCAATAAGGGTCTTGTTGATATTTTATATTGCCGACCTTTTCGGCTTTATTTCGAAGTTAATACGCCCGAGGAACACGGCGATATTGTTGGGATATTTGAGATGCCGGAATTTAATATAAATGCGCCGCATTTGATAAAAACAATTGGGTCGATACGTTACATTTTAAAAGACTCTTCATGCAGATTTATGAATATTGCAAAGCCTTCAATGATAACAGTAATTAGGAACCTTTTCGATTGCTGTTTTGTGCTTTCAGCTCGCGTTTAATGTGGGAGTAGACGTCGACGCTGGCGTTTTATTAAATTTCATAATAAACCGAAGAAAGCGTTTTTACGACGTGCTTACTGGCGGCGTTACGGCTTTCTAACTCAAACGGTTCGCTCCGCCGACGCACAATCATAACACACAAAGAAGCTCGTAAAAGGCAACGAAATCAATCCGGAGCCATTATATCAATCAATTTTGCGCGCGTCGAATTAACATTTGTGGTGGGCGCGTCCCGACGCGAATCGGCGTCGATTTTAATGAGTCGCGTCGGCGGCGCTCTGGTTATCATCATCATTCCGGCCGCCTTCTTCCATCCGAACTCCGCATCTAGTTAATAAGTCGACGGAGTTGCACCACGGTTTCGGCGTCTATGAAGCGAAGCGAGCAACTTGCAACTCGTTAACGTTTTGGCAAGCGTCGCGGCTCGTCGAAACCACCGACGAGGGTTAATTGGGGGCTAGTCTTAGTTGGTTTTCCACTTAGTTGGCATTCCGCGAAGCACCGCACATTAGGATATTCCCAGTTAACTCGATAAATAAATAACTTCGGAGATATTATTGAATTTCAACCCCGAAAACGTTCGAAGTCGAATATTTAATAATGAAACGTGAAAAATACGACACGGAGCATAGGAAACCAATGCGAAGCGTCGAATCTATTCGGGCATTCTAGTTTTATGGACGAAGTTTGATAGCGTCGAATTGGCATATAGGAATAGGAATGGGCGTAAAAAGCCGCGACGTCTGCACTTTTTTTTTGCTTTAAAAATCAATGCACGCCCGGCTAAATGGGGAAAACTTTCATCAGCTCAAAGCGAAAAATATTTTACGATTTTTTTGAGGTGCGAATTTCCTTTATTTTTGTGCAATGCACGCCGCTAGATTGCATCTCGCAGCTTTCATTATTCGCCGACATATTGACGGGATTGCAAGCCCGATTCATAAATTGCAAGTACAATCTGTCAACTGGAAGTGCCCACAATACGCAATGCACAATTTGCGTGGTTGCGAAAACAAAAATTATTGTTTTTCGCCGAGGGAATGAAAGCAACTATTAAACAGATGCTTCCGAGCTCTCGACGTTTGACGGTCCATTGCGCGCGCGAAATGTGCGGGGTAATCGATGAACCGACGGGGCATTAAACACCGCATTAAGCCAGGCGCTTTTTGTCGTAATTAAAGCGTGCAATCAATTCGCGGCGAAGACATTGTACAACATATTCCCTTGCTCGAGCGCAACAATGTTCCGACGCGGGCGTTTCCGCTTGCCGCGCATATTATTCGAACGCAAATATTGACATTTTATTGACAGGCATTGGGGGACGCGTTCGCAAAGCACTAACCTACTTTCGTCATTTCCAGGCTCCCCGGAGGTCGTCCCGGAGACACTGGTAAGGTGCCACAATGCATACTAATCGCGCGAGGACCGCCGCCATTCAACCCTCGTTTCGCGCCGTTGCCATAGCGCGCCCCGCTCACATGTCAATGGCGTTCGCGCCGTCTTGATATTTTTACATACCCCCCGCGCATCGGGCGAGATATAGAGGTAGGCCATATCGATTGGAAGGACGCGGCATCCGAGGGACGGCGTTTCACGGGCTGTAAAACGATTGCAATCCGCCGTTCGAGGAAGACGTTCCGGGTCCCATCGAACGCTCAGATTTAACGGGGTGATCGCCGACGGGATGCATGCGAATCGGGTGGTTATTGATTTTTATTGCGTTCGTTTCATGCCGCGCCGTCCGCAGCAATTTTACGCCGTCGTGCGTTCGAATTGGAGATAATTTAAACGCATTGTAAATAAATTACTTCCCGTCGGATTTCATTCAACCCGTTCAACGGAGCACTGGCGAAGCGGAAGGATATTGTAAATATTGTAGCGAGTCTATGCCGGCGCGCCGGCAGCAGTTTAGTTAGGACGCGGAGTGCTCGCAAATAAATCAATCGAACTCGAAGCGCCAGCGACGAATCGACGGAAACCGAACCGCTAAGCGGAGCCGTAACGAAGAATCACGCTTAAGATTCCGGAAGCGGACGTGCGATGGAATGGAAGCAACTCTCCGGGAAGGCGGCCCGACGTCGGATTAATTAAAAAAGTTTCGAATATTTCTCTATCGCGCGAACTTGTTGCAGGACGCGAACGTGCGCGAGCTGGAGAGTTTGAAACAAACTATCGGTTAGTATTGCTCGCATGCGGAAATTACGTTTATTAAACCTTGCTTTGATCCCCGCGACGCTAGGGAAAACGCTGGAGATGATGAAGAGCCAATCTGCGATGTACGCAAACATTAATGGACATTCCGAGAGTCGTCTCGATTCGAATACCGAAGGTTAGACATTTGGAGTTTAACGAGATTTCCGAAGGACATAAATATTTCTCGTTCGCAGTTATGCAAGACGGAAAATTAGTCGCTGGCCTTGGCGCAAGCGTCCAAGAAGAACAGCCAAGTGCGGACGCTCCGGCGACCGGAAGTCTGCGCATCAACGTCGACATGCCCGAAAGGAACATTCATAAATCAACAGTGCAGCTTTTGAATCGACCGCAAACTGACACCAAACGGGCATTTGGTGAATCGGGCGATGTACCGTACCGTACCGTAAGTTTTTCCAATTCATAAGTTTGCCTATATCTCGATCGTATCACTGTCAATTAATGTCGGAAGGGAAAACTCGGCGGTGGAGGCAACCAATATACAGCGCTAGATATGGCCCAGTATGTGTTCTGGACAGGGGATGAGAAAGGCGTCACTTTAGCAATCGAAGAGTTCCTCCAGACAGGATTGGTCAGTTGTCCGCAAATATCTAGCTGCAAACGCTTCGACTTAAAATCGATTTGTTGATTAGATGACACGGGAGGAAGCCATTAGTTATCTCCAAGAAATAAAATACAATTTGGAATATTTACAAAACCATTATCAGACGCAATTTAACCTCAGCGGATCCGGCTCCGAGGATCGTTCCAAGGTAACCGCACTTGTCCACCATCAAATCGATTGCTACGAACGTTTGCTTTCGATGCAGGCCAGCGACTACATCGCTCAGCAACTGCTGAAAGCCCGAGAGTCTCTAAGTCAGCTTCAGGACGTGCAACACCAAGACGTTTTTCAAAACGAGGACTCGCTGCCATCTCTGAAAACGAATTTCGATTTGAATAAGTTTCGGTTTCAAGCTATGAAGAAGCGTGTATCGGAGGAGACATCCGGTGGTAAGTGGTTCCAATTTTGCGCGACCTCGATGAGAAACCAGGAACACAGGCGTGAAGCGAGGGTAACTCTCTACGGGACGCTTTTAATGCAGTGCCATTATCAACCTAGTTTGTATCCCGTCTTCCCTTAATAACCCTCCTCGCCGCAATTTCGGTGCGGTTTTGAAACAAGGAGCTCCTCAAACCTCCACCTGAATTAATGCAAGACATTCATTCCGGTGGACCGACAATATTCGTGAACTTGTTTGACAAATTGGATTAGTCTCGTCGTCGGACAAATCTAGACGATGTGTGCTTGTTTGCCAGACTCGGACAACAGCGACGAGCTTCTGGAGCGTCTGAAGGTGGCCGACTTCTTGTACACGGAGTACTCGCTGGAGGAGATTATTTACCAATTGGCTAAGGTGATGTTTACGCAGGGGCTCGCGCGCGGCAGTTCCGACGCGCAACAAGCCCTGCAAAAGTTCACGAAGTTCCTGGAGAGCGAGGCCGAGCTTGGTCACATTTCCAGGACGCTGGAGAAGAAAGTGCTGGGTACGTAATCCGACCGCGCCGAACGACTGTTTTGCGAGGAAAATATTTGCAGACGTATTGATCGCCGCGCTGGCCGACACGCTGGGCGACCATCCGGAGATACAGACGATCCGCGAGTACGCGCAAGAAGAAGATCGGCAGCGCGCGCTTCGGCAGATCATGCAGATGATTCCGCAGGAGAAAGACGCGCACGTTGACATTCAATTGAAGGCAGACGGACGCGATCCGTTCGTCGACTTGACCAAATACAGGACTCTGCGTTAATCGATCAAGCTGTCGTCGCGACTCATCAAAATCACAATGTCAATTTTCCCTGATTTCGCGATTATTTGCCGACTCCGTATAGGACTAGTTTATAATGTTTACATAGAGGATAAGAAGTCCAAAGGCTGGTTATCAAGGTATCCACTTCAACTTGTGACATTTCGTTGTTAATTCGTTGGTAAAATTTAGGATGATTTATCGACCTGTATCTGCATACATTGCAATGCATACTATATTTATACTCGATCGATGTCCAGGAAAGATGTCCGGAACAACTATTGGAGATGTAAATGTGTACAGACTGGTACAAAGTGATGTACAAAATATATCAATAAATGACAAACAATGATAACGATTCGGTGTTTTTCTACTTTTAACTTTTAGCACGTTTTTTACGCGGAGATTGTAACGGTATAGTAGAAGTTCGTTTAAGGAGTCTGTTGGGAGGCATCAAATGTTTTACATCATGTAACAATCATAAAAAGACGGGCTTATTATCGTCTTCAATTGTAAACACGAGTAAATAATCAAAGAAGAAGCACCAGAGTTTTAACTAAAATCAACATGATGGCGCTACTATCCGTCGACGTTTGGTATGACTGGTAGTAACAGATAATTATGGACATTATAATGGCACTAATTAATTTCCAACTAAATACCTACAAATATTCATTTGGTAAATTTAATATTCAGTGGGCGACCTCTGCCAAAGGGAAGCAACGTTGGGATGACCAAATTGGGTATAATCCGTCAATCAAGCTCAGGCTTCAGACTATAATATTCTGTCCACACCAACAAAACCGCGTTCGGTCAGAAGCAATTCATTGCTTTGAAAAATTAAAATGGGATTTGCGTTTAACGCCGGGATTTAATAGTAAAATAATTAATATTGATTGTAATTGTTATTCATTCACGACTCGGCAGTCAGTGGTGCCTCCCTCTCTCCCATAGTCCATTCTGAATTAATAACAAGATCATAAATGTTACAAATCGTACACAAACAATTGAATAGTCTAACAAAATGTCAATAATCTTGAGTGTCCCAACCGACTTCCTCTTCTAACTTCTACTTTAAAGAAAGGTAAGTGAAACACTTGTAGTATCAGTATATTCATTAGTCAAAACTTGCCTCTACTGTTTTCATTTAATATCGCCATCGCCATCGCCATCACTAGCAACAACAAAGTCATAATGTTAAACTTGTCTTATTGCAAGTTTAGAATTAATCGACGTATAATGACGATGTTACCAAACGATTACTTTCCGCTCGTGTGTGCGAACGACATCCATCTTCCACACCGAGCGTTTTTCCCCGCGCAATGCATGGCCCGACCGGCGAAAAGCGTAGCCGACCGAAAGGAAACGCTTGGCGCGTTGTTTGGCCAAATTTTGTATGTCATTGGGTTTTTCGCGAGAGACGCGCACATCACGCGTCCAATTTCTTGCAGCGAGCGCGCCGGATATAAATCGGACGACACGTGGGGGAGGATTTATGATCGGGAAACATGACGGGCAGGATTCGTCAATTTGGCAACCGACGACGACGACGACGACGCCGTCGCAGCCGAAGGCGCGCATCCGTGAAACGGATCCATTGCGCCATGTTTGCTTCGTGCCGCGAGCGGCCATAGATGAAACGCACGTGGCGTCGCGACGTGCAATTGCTACGTGCGGGCTCCTGCATAAATATTTCAGGCGGATACACAAGGATTGCTCGCAAATATCACCACAAAAAGTGTGCATTTTTCGCTCACCAAAAACATCTCTAAATTCAGAGGGAAAATAATGTTTGAACGAGTCGATAATTAATTTCAAACTCTGCGCAATAAATCGACTCTCAGTCGAAACAACCCAATTTAATTGAATTTATGATCGGCGCGTAAATATTTGTCATTGTTTGCACGAATGTTTAGAGTGCAACATCTGCGAGGTCGTTGCCCTCGCCGTTCGCGAGTCGCAGCGTTCGCAAAATTACGCGTGTTGATTTATTTCGCTTCAATTCGCGACACAATGAATCGCGCAGCCTCGACACTCGTATATTACGAGCGCTGCAATATTTATCTCGACGCAATCCTCGATAAACAACGCGCCTAAAAAACGCTTTTTAAAATTATCATTTCGACGTTTCACTTCGTTGCTTGTCATTCATGATTCGGCAGTGAAAAAGAATCACTAAAGCGTGGTTTTTTCAAAAAGCGCCGACCGGCTGAGCGACGTTTTAATTAGCATTTTCGACGGGTCCCCGGTTTCGTTCTCGCCTCTCGGCGTGTGGGTGCATCCGCCGGGCAACACGGAAAACGTGAATAAATAAAGCGCACCACGCGCGTCACCACTTTTTACTTCTATTGGAAATATTCATTATCGGACTATGATATTTCGGTATTTCGGTTGGCTATTTTAGAAACGAATTACAAACGTGTGCGTTGCCGTTTATTGGTTTAGTTGTATTTGCGATCGATTGTTTTATATTGTTTGGATTAAATAAAGCCGGCGATTGGTTCGCAGTCTCGCGCCCGCGGGAAAAGTGGGTCGACGCGGGCGCATTATGCGAGGCAATAACAATTTTCCGACTAAATTGAAACGGCCCGGAAGCACTTATCACGTTATTGCGTTTCGGTGGATCACGTGGCAAGCAAATATTGCCCGAGGGCGTGAAAAAGGGCGTTTTATTGATGATTAAATACTCCAAAAATATAAAGAGAGAATTCATTACAATAGTCACTAATGGCTCGCGTTCATTAAATTTTATTTAAACAAAATGCCTAACAACCAGGCTTTGATTGGTAACAATTGGTAACCAGGAGATTTGCATACGGTGTGGGAGTAAGTTCCTCCTAAACTTTAAGCAATTCCGAACGGTTCGAAATAAGACCTGCGGCGATTTTCCTACCGCACATGAAATATAGACATTGCGGACAGGAAAATGAGTGCGGCGCGAGTTCCAGACTCGAGCGCTACAAAATAGGAAAAATTGAAGGATCCCTTTGCGCTTAAAAGCACTCCCCGACAATTTCCGTCTTCGTTTGAGATACGACTGCGTTTCTTCCATCGCGATGCGCGAATCGCATGCAATTGAGCGATTAAAGATTTAAACACGCCGAGAGGAGACTATCCTTCTGACGGCCACGATTCATCCTCGTAATTTACGCCCTGCCATATTTCAGAGTAGCGGCCGCGATCCGGTAGCCGCACGCCGAGACGTTCTAACAGATGAATTACGCGATTGTCGGACGGTGGAAATTTAACGTGCGGCACGACGCGTTTTCATAACGAGTACACGAGTGCGCGAGGTCGTAATGTTTGTTCAACGCGCGCGTTAGTTTTAATCAA
>JARRAA010024291.1:0-23445 GCA_030557295.1 Ecitodaemon sp. MM-2014 | reverse complement strand
TTGATTAATTAATGAGCTTAATCTGCGCATTAATCTTAAGCGGGATTAGCGAAGGCGATGTTGCTTGCAGTTTTGGTGCTTACGCCATAATTGTCCTTAAGCTTTTTAAGGCGGGGATTTTAATGTAGACGCACGGTTAAGTTGCTCCGGCGTCGAGTTGCGACGCGTCCTTGAGCTTCGAGCTTTGTCGCTGGAGTGACAGCCCGGCGCCTCCACTCCCCAATTATTTCTCGACTTCTCGCCGCCCGCCGCGCGAAGGTCATTTTGCAGATCCTCCGCCATATCTTTATGCCTTTTATGAATAAAAAACGCGTTAACGAAATTACGCCCCGCATATATTTCGTCCTGTCGCAAATATTAATAGACTGTTTTCGAAGCCCGAAGTCCTGCGCGTCCGGTTCAAGGGCGAGAATGATTTTTACAAGGGTCTTCCCCAACTTTTCCGAGCGGCTCGAGTTCGCCCGAGCGGTCTCCAGAGGATTTCGATCTCCGACTGCAAGCCTCGACGTCCTCGCGCGCCGCCGTCTTCGTCCTCGATCTCCACTTGCCACTCGGCCGATGAATTATTCCGCGCGTCATGTACATTTTTTGCCGTTTTTTTTTCTTCGCTCATCTCCCGCGTCGCAGTATCGAGAAGGAGCCGCGGCGCGTCAGAACAGCGGCAACTTTCCGGGTGCTTTTTTGCGCGCGTCCTCGCGTCGCTGCGAGGGTGACCGACATCGCTCCCCGGCTCGGGTCGGCGCGCTTTGATCAATTCGGGCGCCGCCGCACACGTACAAAAGGCACGGCCGCTCGCGCGACGAGGAAAAGCACTACGGCGAGCGCGGCACGTCCTGCTGGAGGCGGGAGGAGCAGTTTCGGCGAGGAGAGAAGCGCATTGTGCGCTCCGGCCGGCGAGTGCGATACACCCGACGCAAGGGGTGCGCGCACGCCGACGAGCGATATCAGCGCGGCGTCTCCCCGCGTTTTATTATCAATCGTGCATTATTTAGGCGGAGGATCGCGTGATCGATGATGGCGGCGCACATTAGATGCACGCGCACACCGACGCGTCCTGCACGGACACGGCATACTCGCATTAGCAAATTTTGATTAAAACAAACTCGCGCGGCTTTCGATAACTCGCGATATCGATTAGCGGAATTGCGTTATTCGGGGTGGAAATATGACAATAAAATCCGAAAGTATTGGCGCCTTCCGGGCATTATTCACATCTAATTGCCTCATCAATACCTACTCTTTCGTACGTCAGAATCGCCCCGATACAACGATCGCTTTGTTAAGCGCGATCGGCGCAATAAAAACGATTTATTTCTGGCGAAGGCATCGGCGCGAAAAACGCGCCCGCGAATCGTTTATTTTGATAAACGATTTCGGAAATAAAGCGCCGCCATCCGCGAGCTAATCCGCGAATTGACACGCGCGGACAATTCCACGCGAAATTTCCATATGAAAATATTCGACGCGCATTAAACCGGATATGGCGAGACGCGCGGGAACGCCGAAGGAACAATTACTTATGCAAAGCTCTTCGGCCAACAACGAGCCTTCTCCGACGCCTATGCCTGGCGAAGCTCGATCTCAGATTATTTCGGTTATTGAAACGCGCGCGCCGCGGCGGTGGTAGCGATTCGCAAAACGGCCTCGGGAACAATGCGTCTCGAAGTTCTTGTCGCTTCGACGTCCAACGTTCACTTTCGACTTCTGCATCGGAATGCGATTCAATTCAAACGCTCGGGTACTCGTAGAAGCTGAATGAGTGCACCTTGTCCGGAGTTCATGAGAATTCTTTCCGCCAGACGTGCTCCAGACTGACGCCGGCGAGTGACACATGCGAAAGCAACCCTTAGCCCTGACCCCCCGAACAATGCGTTCTCGGTTTGCTCATGTTCGATTTTTCGACATCGCTTTAATTCCTTTCGACAAAATATACAATTCGCATCTTCGCTTTTTGCGCGGAAACTTAGGAAAAACTTTCCAGACACCGACGGGCATCATTGCGCGACCTCGAGCGCTCGGTAATCACGCCGTTCTGCTCGAAATAAAGTTGTTTGCCCAACCGGTATCAGCGCGCTTATCGATTTAACAACTCGAACGTAGAAACGACCGCAGATCGCGTTCGAATCGTGATAAACGCCACAAATAAAGCGAGCATCTTATTCGTTCCCGAAGGAGCCGATGAAAAATCATTCGATCAGGTGTTGCGCAGAGTGCGAGACGATCGACGCGAATGCATCCGTCAAATCGGCGAACCGAATGCGAGCGCACGGGAGCGTGTCAAGCGCGATGACTGTCGACGACTGGCTTCGGATTTCTTTCAAAATCAGCAACCACCGAGCGCCGACGGTGTGCTCGTGTGTCGTGATGGCGATCTATTATGTTCCTCGCCGCCAGCGAGACGTTCATAATTTGTTGTGTCGCTCGCGCGGTGTATTTTTAGCGGCGCGTCTAGAAATCGCCGAAAAATCTACCTGAATGCTCGAGTTTCGCAAACTCGTTCGATCGCGGGTAGGAAATCGTCGGCATTCACGTGTTTCCGTTCGCCGCACAACATATTTTGCCAAACATTGCGATGAATCGAACGCAATGCAGTAAACAACTTCGGTTTCGCTCCATCTTTTTTTTTTCCCCGCCGCTGTCGTGAGCGCCTCCAGCTAGCGGCTCGTTCGAAAATATAAATATTGCTAATCGACGATTTATCTCGACACCGAGCTTAATTAACTCGTCATGTTTTCCTTCGCGTTCAAAGCGACGCAAAATGTTAATTAAATTTGCAGCATTTCGCTATAGTTCGATTAATGCCTGACGAAATTGGGCGCTTTGTGTTCGCGCCAAATCGCAATTAAAATGAGCAACAATCAAGGCGGAACGTTAGACCTGCCGAACGATTGATTATTATGCACAATCGCGCCCGGCGAACGCAGTTTCGGGGCTAATTTTTAATGATTTTTGACGGATTCCGCTCGCGCGTGATTAATTATCGCCGCCCCGTCCACTGCGCACTCTCTAACGGAGTCGCGCATAAAACGCCCGCCGCCGCCCGCACGAAAATGATTAATCGTCGGATGGAAGCGTTCGAATTGTGCGAACGTGCCAGTTTTCGGTCCCAATTCTCTCCCGCGCACATTTCCCTCCAGACTTTTCGCGCACCTTCGACGCGCGCCCTTCGTCGGCGGCGGCATGTTAAGGACGCGCGCCTGCGTAAACGCGAAACATTCGAACTCGTTGGCGCGTTGTATTTATCTCTTCGTCGGCGCGAATTTCGGCTCTTTGTTTGCGCCCGAGATGAATTTTAAACGTGGCACGTGGCGGAAAATTAAGGCAGACGCATAAAAAAATCCTCGTTGTTATTAATTGCAACATTAAATTAACTTCTTGCGCAACCCTGAGAGCATTTTTTTTTCGAGCCGCGCTGTTTATTCGTTCGTTTGACACGGCGCGCGAGTTTCATTGTTTTAGATGTGATATATATATGTATAAGGCGAAATGATTGAGGGCCGTCGGTGTTCGTCAGACGCTCGCCCGACCGGGGCCGAGGCGCGCATTTAATGGCGCATTGATGCATTGCGAATTCAAGGCTCTTGCGGTCGCTTCTTTCGGCGCGGCGACGTATAATTTCGCGCGGGCAATCGTAAAAACCGCGCGAGCGCCGGCGAGGCTTTTGTTGTCCGCGCCTTACATTTGGTCCAATAATTAAAGGTTGCGATCGTAAACGAACGCGAGCGTCCCGTCTTCGCAGGAAGCGACGACAGACGAGCGGCGCGCGGTTCGACGTCGCTTCGGGTGGGAAAGCGACGGCGACGGATAATTTGCGGAATCGGAGTGCGACTGCTCGAAGGACGTCGTCTCGATTCCCACCGAACGCGGCGAATTCGTCGCTCGTTCATGGAGACAAACGCCGAGAGATCCGCTCGGAACTCGGCCGAATCGCGTTGACAAGATGTCGAGCACGAAATGTCCGAGATGCAAATGCAGACGCCGTCGCTGACCGAAAACGATTCGGCCGCGTCCAGCGAATGAATCAGCCGGCGAGACGCGATTGTTCGCGCGTCGCGCACAATGCACAATGCGCGCGGTCTCCAGCCCGATCTCATTATTTTCTTAATTTAGATGTTACGCTATTAATCGCGCCGCGGCCATTCGCACGCTCCGCGCGCGCCGCCCTTCCGCTGGGCGAGCGAATGTGAAATCGGCCGAAATCGTGAAAAATGTTTTCGAACGCAAAGCCTTTTCCTTTATTCGCGTCAACTCGTCCGCTCGCGACTTTCCAAAGACTTTAAATTATTAGCCAATTATCCTTCTTTTATGTAAGATTGAAAAAGTTTCGGGATAACTTCTCGCGCCGCACTCGTGTTCCCTTTTCCGCGACGATTTTAAATGCGCTCGCATTGTCCGCGTTCCTTTGTCGCCGCCCAGGAAGCCGTCGAGCAAACGAAATTCGTCTAATTGCCTATTTTGTTTCCCATGGCGTCGTGGCGGGACGGCGGGTTGAGGAACTTTCGTGCCGGGCGCTCGTGCTCGGGGGGTGACATCGTCCCGATCGTTAAAACCATAGCATTCGTAACGATTAAGTTTCGGCGCGTCGCAAGTTTCGATTATGCGAAACGCGCTCGATTTCATTTCCTAAGATGGAATTCGTTGGTTGATGCGAGGTTATGTAAGGTTATGCGATGTTTTCGTAGCATTTTGATCGCAGTAAATCACCGCAATAAAAGGACTAAATCATTGGCGTGAATCTGCGCTCCAGACGACCTTCTTCGCTCTGAAAGCCGCGCGGCGGCCGCAGACGGCGGCCGCGGCGCACTGTGCGCCCCAAAGAAAAGCCCTCGTCGCTGCCAGCGTCGCGTCGTCGTCGCCGTCGTCGTCGGCCTCGTCCTCGGCGCGACATCTGCGCCCGCTTCTTCGCCTTTCATTGCGTTTCGCTCGCGCGCATTGTGCTCGACAATGCTCTCCGCATCTACACATCGGTTACATACCGACTCATTTGCACACCGACTCGAAGGACCCGAAAGGGAAAGGCGTTCGGCGAAGGCGCAACCGACTGATCCACCCCTATTCGCGTTCGGCGCTCCGGCGCGTAAACGAGCACGTTAATTATTATCTTTTTAACGTGTGGGCCATAGTGCACCGCGACGAGGAAGTCGACAAACAGCAATCACCTCTCGATGCAGTCGTTCGATAGCCGCGGCGATTGTGCAACGAAGGGCCGGGAACCGCGATTGCGCGAAAACGAATTAAACGCAGAGAATTTTCTTCTGGCCGTTCGGTTGTTTATTAAACTGGTACGTAATGACGTTTCGTACTTGGCGCTTGATGTATCGGTCTCGCGTACGCCGCACGAAATAAAAACATCAGGTAATAAGCATTACCGCCGTCGCGGCGAAGGGAAAGTGGATTTGTTTTGTCGATACGTTACGCGAATTCGCGTTCACATTCGCCGGGGCCGGCTGAGAACGAGCGCATTTCCTGCGTATCGGCGTGCGCAATGCGCGGCGCCATTTAAGGCTCGCCGCTTAGTCCTCGATCGCGCTAATCGCGCGCGGTGTGGGAAAATAGCGAGCGGGGAAAGGGGGCGAAATAAAAAAATACACGCGGCGCGCGGTAAATGATAAAACGGAAAAACGGAAAAACGGAAAGCAGGCGCGAGAAGGAGGAAAGGAAACGGCACCGCCGAACGCGAAGAAGCACGCGCTTCGTGCGTTTCCTTCGTCCTTTCGATAAATCTAAACGTCAACGGGAAACGCAAGCGCGAAGCGAACGAACGCGTTGCGCTTTGATTAACGACGACGCTAACGAATGCTACCGCGCACGGCATTTTGAGCTCATTTTCTCGACGAGGGGCGAAAACGACGCCCGAAAAAATACTCACCGAATTGCTCCTTGATTTAATTGCAATCTCGATTACAATGCGATTGCTGCACATTACAATAATCGACCGAAGACAAAGCGATGGTCGTCGCACCATAATTCGATTATTGTCGTTTCAATCAAAGAATCGTATCCTAGACGCTCATTATTTAATTATGGAAGGATGTTATTGACATGTCGATGGCATCGTAAAAACGTAATGCATCGCCAATACGCTCGGTGTCCGAAGGGTGGAAATGGAAATGCATAGTAATAAAATGGGGCCAACAACCCTCTGAGTCAGCGCGCGCGGTGGCGCGAGGACTCGCATCGCCAAACAACAATATCAGACACTTGCCGGCAGCCAAAACATTCGAGCGCCGTTCGTTCCTCAAAACTGTTTTCGGACCCTCGGTATACGTGTTGTACGTGCGCCGCTCGCGTAATATCTTATTGCACGCACACGCAGCGTTTCTTCGAGTTACGGTGTTTTGGTTGGTTTCGTGGGGTGGCGCGCGGACGGTAACGACCGCCGAGCGCCGGAGCTAAGCGGCCCCGAAGGCCTGCGTCTCGCGGCCGCCGCGCCGGCAGGACCGGCGAGGAGTCGAATTCGCGCTCTTCCCGAATCGCTCCCAGGATGGAAGTTTCTGCGCGCGGACGCCTCCGAAACCGATATTCTAATCCCGTCCGATCGACCGTTTGCCTCCCGCGCCCCGCCGAGACGCGAGGCTAAAATCCTTCTAATGTCTCGAGGGAGGCTGCTCCCGATATGATTCTCGTTACGGGAGTTCGCAAATATTCAAATGTGACTCGAATCCGGCAAAAATGTCGCTACCCTGCTGTTGTGCTGGTGTTGATGTTTTTGGGAATATATTTCACGAGTCGAGTTGGGCTTTCCGACTGGCGCGTTTCGGGCCGCAGAGCCTTTTGTCCATGTCCGCTTGTTAAACGCACGCACCGGCGAGCGTCGGGGGGCGGCCGTCGGAATTCGCGCGCGTTCGGATGGCTGAGCAAATGTTTAACAATATATCACCGGCGCTGCGGTCGCGCTATCATGGCGCACGGCTAGCCGTGCGTTTGTTTTCCGTCGCGTTGTGTTGAACGTCAGACACTGGCATTCGGCGGAGGAACAACTCGTGCAAGTGAAGGACGCGCCAGGAAACTGCCGAGCGGAGCCGACAGTCCTAGGAACGGCGCCGGTCCTAGCCTAGGCAACCCAAGATAACCCATTAATATTGCACGTCGGAGTCGCATACTGGCGCGTTCCACATGTGAAGCATTACGCCTGAAACATTTATTCGCCAAACAAGGACTCGGTACCCTCGCTCCCGACCCGTCCGGACGCTTTTGCCATTCCTTACTGCCGCGACGGCCGTTTTTATTGTCTTCGATCGACGCGGGCTTCCTAATCAAATCCACCTGCGCCCGTATCTCGGCCCGAGCGAAATCATCAAAGCGAACCACTTCGATTGCGGGGTTTTGCCGAGACGGGCGGATCGCCGCAGCGCCGCGGGGCGCCTAGTTCATCAACGCACTCCGATTGTTTCTGTTGCCGTTGCTGATGCCCTTTCAGTGCACTTCGATTGTGGTGGGGTGCGACCCCTGGATGTGCGCGCCGAAGGACCAAAGCGCGAGATAAATCGCGAGGGCTCGGGCCGGAGATAGAGCCGCAGCCGGGGCGCAGTCACACCGCGCGCAGCCTGGATGCTGGCATGGCGCGGTTCAACGAACCCGCCCGGCCCCGAGAGCGCGCTCCCGCTCGCTTCCGCACTGCGCACGGCGCGCGCCGACCTTCCCGGCCTGGAGCGGCGAGCTCGAGGGGTGGCGGCGCGCCCGACGTCCTGCGACCGCTTTCGCATTATAATATTTATTAAAACGTCGAGGCGGACGGAGCGGTCGTGCGTGCACGGCCGGTGCGTGCGGCGCTCGGATTTTTACGTTCCAGAAGGTATTCACGATTTATCGACGAGTTGCGGCATCAATAATTTGAACCCGAAACGGAAGTTGCTTATTGTCCGCGCAAAATCGAGAAGATCCATCAATCGGACAATGCGCGTCTTCCTCTCCGTTCCCGTCCGGCGGCCCGAAGCTCGCCTAATCTGATGCCCGATAGGCAATACGCAATGCGTCAGCGTAATCCCGAATGTCCCGAATCTACGAGGTTTGTTTTCGCGCGCGCGGGCGCGGATCGTGAGTGACACGCCACCGCAGAGCTCTCCTCGTCTTCGAGTTTGCTTCGTTTTGTTTGCGCAGCCAGCGAGATATCCGCCGGCCGCCTAGCCCGCTAACCGACCGCCGGAGGAAGCCTCATGAGATTTCGCAAATCCCAAGGATTAAACCATTACACGCGGGCCGCCCGGCGACGCGGTTAGAAACAGGAGCCGACCGGGCGCAACCACCTGAAGCAAGAGGTAAAAAAGCGACATTAGCATGTGGCGAGCGTTTGCGAGCGAACGCGACGAAACACTGCAAGTGCGCGTCAAAAGCTTCGTCGGTGGTGGCTGGTGGTGCAATTTTTCCAAGGACATGGGTACGGCATGTGCCAGCATATGCTGGTATGCCGAAAGAGCGCCAGATGCGCGGACCCAAAGGCACGCATCACCTGCACGGGCGAACGCATTTGTTTACAACTTTACATGCGACGGCTTTAATTGAAAGCAGGTGCCGAAGAGCGTGCGCACCTGATGCTCGTTGGGCCGCTGCTAGACGCGACTTATTATTTAATCGACGCCGGCGAGCGATAAGAGCGGACGCCGCTCTTCGCGAGCGCGCGCGAACGTTGATTAAGCCGGCGAAACATTTTCCCATGAAATTTCTCATCGATGCGCTCATTTAACGCTCGTTTAGCGCCAAATCGCGGCCGATTGATATGCCATTGATGAAATTCCGGCCGGCATTGTTTCGCTGATTGCACCAGCGAGTCGCCGTCCATCCCGCGCGCCAGCGCCGCGGCGAAATTGAAACGCGCGCGCGATCGCGCCATCTTTTATTTTCTCGCTTTGGCGCCCTTTTTTCGACGCGCCTTTTCGTCGGCGCACGCCTCTTCTCGCCGCCGGCACCGATTCGCATCCGCGGCGCGCAGCATATAATAAAACGCCTTTCAAGAGCCGGCGCGACGATTGTTTCGTCCGCACGGCGCGTTTCGTACGAATGACCAAAACAAATGCACGAAATGAGTTTATAGAATTCGTCGTAGGGCATAAACGCCGCACGCCCTCCGCGGCGCGCGTTTATTTATACGCGCATGCGTTATTTGTTTGACAATACGTGACCGTAGCCCATATGCCGCGCGCGGGGAAGGAAAAAAGCGCGTCGGCGGAAAAAAGAGCGCGCGAAAACGCCACCGCTCGTCCCGAAGGCGAAGGCGCTTTTGTGCCGCGGCCGCGCCGCGCATGCGCGCGTCGCTCAGCCGCTCGCCATGTGCGCTCGCGCGCCTTTTGTTTCGCCGCTCGCGCACGCAGGTACCTCGAGCGCACAATAAAAATTATTAACAATTACGCGTATTTGGGTCAGCGGCGCGCGCTGCCTCCCCGCGGACGGCGGACAGTTGGAAACGCATAAAAGCGTCGAGCTGTAAATCAGCGCGGTTGCCGAAAAACGGACCGCGAGCGCCGCTCGTAATTAAGATTCGCGAGGAGCGGCTCGGCCGGCGCGCGGAAAAAATCGCCGCGATGAGCACTAAAAGTCATGTTTCTGCGTCTGACCGCCCGACCTAGACGTTCCTCGAGCTATCAACTTTTATTGCGTATTTACGTAGTGCTCCGAAGGGCTCTGAGCGTTTAACGGCGACGACCAAATAAGTTCGGCCGCGACCGATCGTTTCGGGCGAATTTGGGTTACGAAACAAGCGAAATCAATCGCGGCCAACGAATCGGAGGATAGTTGCAATTCCGCGAAGCGTTAAATTAAATTTCAATAAATCCGCGCGTCTCGGGCGGCGCGCGCGCGCTGTTTGATCTCTCATTAAAACGTTGGGCTTATCCGCCGTCCGGGCGAGAGGCGCCCGTCGACCCATCGCCCATTAATGACGGGTCGTTCGTTAGTCATGCGATCGGCGGCTCGCGCCGGAATGCACACCAAACCGCCCAAAAAAGACGCACGAACATAATTGCCGGGCATTTAGAAGGCGATCGAGAGGCATCTCTTCGGGCTCGCGTTCGCGAAGCGTCTCGACGTCGACGGGCATGCCGATCGCTCGCTCGGCGTTGTTTCCCCGAGACGGATTTCGGAATGGGTTCGCGGACGTCCGCGGCTCCTCGCGGTGTTTTCGGCGAACGGCCGGGGTTCGAGCGAACGCGGCTCGTAAAAAATGGCAGGTGCGGTCTCGGTCGGCGACTACCTAGCTCACCTGGCGTTTTCGGTCCCGGCGTGCAGCTTGCGTCTGTTTATCCTTGTCCGACGGCGACGTTCGAAATCCCACAAGTTCCTCCGCGATCGCGTCGTCTCGCGCGCTCGATTCGGGTCGAAACGTCTAGATCTTCATCGAGAAATAATCGAATCGATGATCGTAGAAAGTAAATCAAGACGACATTAATCACTGCTATTACGCTCGAACATGTCTATCGTTTATACAGCAGCCTAGAGACGTAATGCTGACGACTGCTCGCTCTAATAATTCATTTGTTTTGACACTTGCTTTATTCTCGAGTCGAAATGTTAGCGCACAATTAAAATGTTGTTAACATTGATCTTTGGCTATCCGCGCGTATGGTTTCGTAACGTGCTCTCGTTTTCGGCATGTTTTGATTATTCAAGAGCAAATCTTTGTTTACAACCGACCTGACCACGCGTAAGAAGCGAATCGAACGCTTTGCCCCGAATTAGGTTGCGAGCACTCCGAGAATTTGCATATAAAACGCATAAAAACAAAACATTCGGCGTAATATGTTAATTATCAGTTGCTTTATGGTGTAACGATTGACATTTGGAATTGTGCAACAAGATGGTTATGCAAATTGCAGGACACTCCGGCGCGTAAAAGTTAATTAAATTTATAGTTTATTGCTCTGCACCAGTTTAGAAGATTTAATCTCGTTGCATTTCTCCTCTAGAGGGGTAATTAATAAACGTTAGAATCGTTAGGCGTGTGAAATGAATAAGGCAGAGGGTTGACCTTCGGATGTGGTTCGGGCAGGGAGTCCACTAAGTGCTGGCGTATTGTGCATATTTTCGATGGAATCGAGCAGCGAACGAGCTCGCTTGATGAATGTGTTCCGATCTCACGAAACAGCATCGGCAGGTCAACACATTTCGGGCGCCCGGTCCCCGAAATAGAAGCAAATAAAGGAAGATTCCATTCTATGAGGTTCTACGCGTTTAACTGTAAACAATTTTTTGTGAGGGGCACGTTTTCTACCTGCAAAAAGTTCTCAGACGATGGTGGAGACACGACGCGATCGGAAACCTCGAATTTCGAAAGACGTGGAAGCGTCGTCGGCAAGCAAAACAAATAAAAACATACGCCAAGCGCGAAATGGACCAGCGGCAGAAATTCGTCGGATACGCGAGGGCGAAGAGGTGGGCAGTGGAAGGAAGCGCAACAAAGGCTTCCTGCTTTGCGTGGAAGACCGCGGATCGAATCGAAGCGGAAGCGGAGTTCTTCGAGAACGCGCTGCTCTGCTGGCGCGGATAATGATTGGTAATTGATCAAATCGAACTTTCGTTTTTCTGCAATCTCGGGTGCCTCTCGGCGCGTTTCGGGCGTCGCGCGAACAATTCCGCCGGCGCGTCGGCAAAAGGTGCGCCGTCGCGCGAAGAAAGAGGACCTGTTCGGGCACCGCCTGCGTGCATCTTGATGGCGGGCATGTGCCGCGCAGCTGCCTCGACCGGCGACTTATTACGTGCAATACGCACCTGGCTCCTACGCCATCAATTACCCGAGGTGCGCGCGCCACCGGCACCGGAGCGCGCGAGAAGGAAAGCGCCGACCCGCACCCGGTGGGAATAAAAAGACGTTAATGGGATCAACGAGATGCACTCCAAGCGCGTGATATCCGAGCGGCCGCTTCGCATCTCTCGCCATCGTTTCCCGCTTTATCAATAACGCCCAGGTCAGAAGGTCGAGCGTATTTTCTCGATATCGGGCGTCTAATAAGTAAAACGCGTCCGGCGCCGATTCCCATGGAGTCGGATGTTTGGGGAATTCTCATGAGGGTGTCGGAGCTGCCGGCCTGACACACAGCACCAATTCGAGATCAAACCAGACCAGCTTGACTGCCGAAGTTGAGATGCTGCAATTCCCTCGAAGCCGCGCGACCTTTCGTAGGTAATATTCGGAACACAAAAAGGGTCAGATAAGGTCCTCCGGATCGGGTCGTCGCCGAACCCTTTCGAGCTCCTCGGCCGGCACCTCTACCAGTTTGTCCATCGCCTTTGCCATCTGCCGTCGACGTCGCGGCCGCCTAGCGCCTCGCCCGTAACGATCAGCTGTCGAGTTGAGAAACTTTTTTCGAACGGCGCTTTTTGCGCCCGCCGCGCAGCCCGGGCCGATAATCGCATCATCGCGCTCGTGCTGGAAGCATTTCATTCTTTAATCAGAATCAGAAGCCGCGCAATTAGCCTCACTTTTTGCGCGTTTTACGGCCCCAGGAGCGCGCCGGCGACGCGTTCGCTTCGAGGGCGCTACGCTCGGAAACGTTCGAGGGGAAAAGTTTGCGAGTTAAAACCATCTCGGCTAAATGAAAAAGGGGGATCGCGAGGAAGAAAAATTCATCTCGCAAACTCGAGACAGGACGAAAAGTTTCGCGCAACTTTTTCGCTGCGAAATCGGCGTTTTCCCTCTTCGCCCGCTGCAGTTGTTGCAAAATTTCGGAGAGATAAGTTATTTGACAGTCGTTGAACCTTTGAACATCTATCACACAACTGTTAGACTTCTTCGCGCAAGCGGCAATATTGGATGGGCGACACTCAAATTCGCCCGACATGTTTTCCGCGCTTTTTGTTCGTCCTTCGCGAGTCGCGAAACCAATTCGAACTTTTTTACTCTCCGCCGAGCCGGGACAAGAGTTGGAATCGCCCCAAACGTATTGGAAGCGTTGGAACGTACTTCTATTTGAATATGTTTGGAAATTTATGCGTTGTTATGGTAATGCAGTCGGGGGCTGGGGGATAAGTCGTCGGCTTGTGGCCGGAGTGACAGAACGCCCGAATGATGCGGATTTTCGAACGGCTCCCACTCGCACGACCCTCGCCTCCAATCCAGCCTTAGCATGCACATTTTAATTGCCGACTGCCAGCAGGACTAATTCGAGAGACGCGGAATCAAAACTCCAATCTGGATTCGAGCTAGGAACGAACATGTTGTCATTGGCCAAAAACGTGCCCGTTCACGTGTGCGCAACTCCCAAATCAATTTCGCAAATTACAGCCATAGCTCGAACCTTTCGGCCGTTCCAGTAAGGACTATCAGCCGTAACCGGGACATGCTAGGCACCATTGTCCTCGAGCCAACGCCATGTCGTTTCCGTTCCCTGCCATTTCATCCTCGCGTTCGTTTCCCTCGTCATCCATTTCCGTTGGAAAAGATTGTCTATGAAACTGAGCATTACCGGCAACAACGGCAGTTTCGAAATCTCTCCCGAAACTGATCGCGTGCAAAAAGAGGATAATCAATCGGCGACAAGGTTTCGCTTAAAGTTAGGGTTAGGAACTGGGTTAGCTGACTCGCAATTAAATATTACTTTGCCCATGAATACGATTTAAGCGTTGTTTCGGAATGGGCGAACTCGTTGCATTCGGATGCTCAAAAGTTCTGACTTGTGTTTGGAACATATTGCAGTTTCGTGTATCCTGTAATTGGGGCGCTCCCATGCGAGCGAAGACGCGAAAACCGCTGTACCGAGAGCGAGCACGGTGTGCACAATCGTGTTGCGCATTACGTTCGGATTAGGATTAACAAGTTGGATGTGGCAGCGCGACAGAATTTCGAAATCGCATCGTTTATTCGCGCAGCCACACATTTCAAAGTACTCCCTGCAAATGCAACAAAATCGAACAATTCGTTGGACATGTCGCCAAGGACGACGCAAGCGTTTAGCCGAATCGGAAAATGTTTCCGAGCAGAGACGGGACGAAACTTTTGCTAACTTTTGAATGCGTTTTCGAGAAAAGAGAGGGCGGTCTCGCGCGTCGCGTTCAATGCACTTCCGGGGTGAACGTGCAATCGCCGGCGCGGAGATCTACGGCCGAGCGCGAGCTTCGGCGAAGGCGGCGGGCACAAAAGGCGGTAATGGAATTTCATTACTGCGGTCTAATTACATTCTATGGCGCTGCGAACGCCGCGACTGCCGGGAGAGGACAAATTCCCGACGGCGGGCGGGGGCGGCCGGCGAATTTCGTGTAGTAGCGCTTGTATTCCCGCACATTACACTCCCCGGGGTGCACGCCCGCGCATAAAACTAGAAAGTGATGTAATGAGAAGTAATAAGCGTAATTGTCGGCGCACGGTTCGATGGTCCCGGATAGTCCGAGGATGATGCAGATTTCGAATTTTCCAAATCGCATTCGAACAAATAACTATCGTTCGTTTGATATTTTATTGTGTCGTTCTCGAATGTCTTCTGGATGAAATATATGCGGTTTTTTTTGCTGCGCTACGCCGCGCCGCGTGTGTAATGTAGGGAAGAGTGCCTGGTCGATATACGCCATCGCCACCCACCCCATTTGTATGGGAGCAATAGAGCAGCGGTGAGCGGGGAAAGCGCGGCCGGCGCGCCGTTGCCAAAGCGTCGCTCGTCGTCGCGCCCGCCGCCGCCGCCGCCGCCGCCGGGAGCACAGAGAGCTCCCGTCCTCCTCGCTCCTCCTGCCTCCGCCGCCGACTCCGCCGAAGAAACGCGGCGGATGCTCGAATGTTCAGTTTGTTTTGTTGTTGCGAGCGCTCGGAACGACGCACCGTAAACGCCAGACTATGCGTTCCCTGAATTGTAATGCGCATTAAATTTTCTGGGGTCTCTCAGAACGCGGCTTGATCATTTCCAGATAATTTAAACGCCATCAAATTCACGCCGCGCATTCTCGACGCGTGCGACATCTGCGACAACTTTATTAACTGATAAATTTTTCTTTCGATTTCCATTTCGCAAATTCTCGTTCGCAGGGAGCGGCGGCAGTGGCGGGCGAAGTAAAGAAGTAAAGTGAGGTAATGCGAGGCAATGAGGCGGTATATCATCACGAGAATCTCGGTAACATGTCGGTTATCGGCGATCGCGGTGGCCGCCCTCGCGTGGCACCCGGTTATTCGATGTCAAGGCTGCCGCCGTCCGCGCGGCTTTCGTAAATCTGTGAAACGTTAAACGCCCGCCGCCCTTCTTTCCGTCCGAACAGTCCGAAGGCAAATAAATGCGGCCCATCAATATTTGATTTCGTAATTTTGTTCGTGCGCGACGCCCGAAAGAGGAATTCGCTGAACGATTGAATAATTAACCGGGCTCGGAGGGGCAGATATCGAAGCACCCTGTGCGCGAGTGTTACGCAATGGCCGGTGGCGCGCGGCGGCAGGAACTTTATTATTATTCCGGTTCGTGCGGCGATCCGCGATCTGATTGCCGCCCGCACGCGCGCGGATGTCTTGAGCTCGGCGCGGCTCGGAGCGAAAACAATTCGAAGACGACGTTTTCGATATTATGCTTAGTGCGCGCGTTCGTTTTAATAAACGACAGCGCCCGGCGAACGCGGCCGTCTGTCGGAATGTGTGGAAATCGCGCGACGGTTGCCATGGCGTCCTGCCGGGACGCGAGCGCACACCCGCACGCAGCCGCCGCCCGCGCGCCGGCATCCCCCACCGGCGCGAATTACTAAAAAACAACAAGGGGGCTCGCGAACGCGGCGGGCGCGCCGGGAAACCAGCTCGCGCCCGTTTTTGGGCAACCCGGCAACAGCTTGCCTCCCCGCGGCACCGACGGCCATTTCGCGCGCGCCGCTCCGCAATCGTTTGTTGTCCATTAGCCGCGCACTGGATGAACATTACTTTCTTGGGGTTCGCGCCGGCGTTTTACTGCGTTCTTTCAGGTCATGCAGCTGCAATAAACAAGGAAACACGGAACGTTCTCGTTTTCGAAAGGACATTCCCAGGAACAGCCCGATAACAACATTACAGCTGCTGATTGCGAGGGTGCGGGTTTGGCAAATTTTGACTGCGCCGATGGAAGAAGGTTCATTTCTTCGGTGACTTCGGAGCACCTTCAATATTGATTCGGGATTAGGAAAGTGTTTGCGTCTCACTGTATAAGCTGAAAAGGAAAATACGTGGGGCGGTATTGAATTTAAAGGCGGGGTGCGGAAAATAAAGAGAGCAAATTGGATTTTCCGCGCATTCAAGGTATTTGCTCCCTTGTATCTTCCGAACTCAGTCTCACTCCGATTTTAGTTAAAAATATTACGCATACCCCCGGGGAGGAAATCTAAATTCATTGGCGTCTCCTGATCCTAACCTCCAAGGATAAAAATATTTTAAAATATCCGATTTTGGCTGCCAAATATCAGCTTGAATATATGATACGCCGAATTGAAGATAAATCCTTGTTACACGCGTGGCAATCCGCCGGCGAACTACTGACAGGTTTAAACGCATCGATTCTCATTAAATAAACCGGCCGACACTGAGCATCCTGCAGCAGCCGCCGCCGCCGCCTCGTTCGTAACTGAAATCATAGTTTCTGCTCGCTAACGGCCCGCCACGCCCGATGCCGCTTAATTAATCATCTCGCGAACAAGAAATTAAAGGGTTTTAAGTGACTTGGGGGAAGGACCTAATATCTGTACTAGCCTCCGCTCATCTTTCACCCTTATTTACTGGCGTTCGCTTAATTTTCGGCGGGAATTTAGCAATATTTTCAAGACGGAGCACAAAGGATTCCTAAAATAGCAAACGTTTTTTGCTCCTGCTAATGGAACGTGCTCGAGCACAAAATGAAAATACATATCTACAATTATGTATCGGTACATAAATGTCGGGGGTGCCCGCGCTCATTATTTATTTATTCGCGCTATTGATCGGCGCGTCCTGGAATACGTATGTTTGGCGAATAAATTTCAAACCGGCTGGCACCGACGAAATATATCGAAATAATAATTGACCAGTATTTATGCGGCGTGTCAGTGATTTTATTAAAATCGTAAACTCTGCCTGAGCTCACGTTAGACCGGAGCGCCGCGTGGAGTGCAAAGTGCTTTTCGAGATTTTCCTGTTTCGCTCGCTGCCGCCGACATTGATGGATGAGTTGCGCCATCGTAATTTACCAGGCGCGCTCCCGGTAGACGCGCCGCGGAGAGTCGCAGTCCTGGTTGTTCGCAGCCGGGCAAATGTTACGTAACAGAATTGTTAAGTTTTGTGGAGCGAAACAACCGCAGAGTCTACCAAAACGACACGTACCTTGATTATCTCCCGCGGAAAAATCCATAGGCCCTCGCTCGCCGCCCCACGAAATATTCGAAATGACGAAACGGCTTGACTGTTTCGACGATTAATGCGACGAACGTTATCCTTTAACGCGCCGCCATCGTTTAAGGATGATTTTCAGGGCGTTCCCGACGCTTCGCTCAGTTTTCATCCCTTCTGTCGCTGCCTGCTCGAAAGCCCTCGGCGCGGCGGCGGTCCTCTATTTTACACACGCATCGCTCTAATTGCTTCACTTAATGATGGCGCGTAGTGTAATTAAGCGGGCAGGGTTGTTGCTCCCGCCTATCCCTCGGAAAACAATGCCGAATTCGGAAGCGCGCCATCCGGAGTGAAATATCGTCTTATGGCACCTGGTGCGCGGGCTTAAACGCAGTTTAAAGGATGAGCCTCGCCATAAGCGCCGACGCCCCAGTCACAATCCTTCGGTACGACTGCGCACGAGCGCTTTGTATCATCTTGTTTGTTTACGGCGGAAGATTAAAGCGAAATTGGTCGAAGGCGCGAACACCTATCGAACGTATCGCCGCATCTAGTTGCATGGACAAAGCTTTGAACTTAGGATCATGGCTCCGAGTGCGAATGGAGTGGAAACAGCGGAGTGGAGGCGCCGGAAAATTTCGTGTTTCTTCGCGGGAAATATTCGAAATTGTTGAGATAACCTTCGAACGATAAAATATGCAAATTTTAATCCTTGTTTTCCCGGCTCCAATTAACTTTTTCTTTTCGTGACTCGGTTAACGCTGCGGAGCTTTTAATATATTGCTCGGTTACCAACATTAGACGCGCAGTGGTGCAATATTGCTGGGGCGGCTGAAGCGAGCAAGCGGGGAGTCGAGGAAGAAAGCGCAAATTTATGGGAAAAGTTTTGATCTGCCAATGAATGCGAGGAGCACCTACGCACGTTGCGCCGCCGGCTAACTAGGCGAGCAAAGTGTTTGACTTTCAAAATTGTAACGTTGTTAGGGCAACCGAGCGACTTCCCGGGTTGGTAAACTATTTCAAGTGTTATTAGAATTCGGAAAATCTGGCGGGACGAAATCGTAATAAATTAAGATGTGTTGCGACGTTGCGGACGTCGGGCAAATCAGCTCGCGGTCAGATTACCGCGTGATTGGGGTGCGGTATTTCGGTGACGGGTTTCCAGCCCGTTTCCGCTTTTCCGCCCCTTTTTTTTTCGAGATTTATCGGCGTTTAGTTTTTGCTACAGTTGTCACCGAATTTAGCATTTGGCCTACATGCAAAATACACGAACAGTCGGACGGATGTTAAAAGCTAGTTTCGGTAAAATCGGCGATTGTTCAAGTAGAACGGAAACGGTAACGCGGGAAAACGAGTTTCGGTTCGGCGTGGCGGCAGGATCGAAGCTTGGCGAGCGAGCGCCGGGTGCAATGGCACAGTTGCCGCCGACGCGCCCGGAACGGCGCGGCGAGTTTTTCCGCTGCGCTTCGCCGACGCCCGCCGCCCGGCGAAGAGGTTACTACCCTATAGCCTTGCCCGGGCCGCCGCAGCGCCAACGTTTCCGCGCGCGCCGCGCAGGACGCCGGCCGGCGCGCGAGGCGGCAGCGCTGCGCCAAGGATAAACAGTCGAACGTGTCCTTGAGCGCGGGCAGTTTCCTGCAGTGCAGCAAAACTCGAGCGTATTTTATGGCCGTCCCCGACGGCCCCGCCGCTTGCCACCACATACCCACATACCGCATGCTCCGAAAGGACGAGCGTTTTGATTTTTTAACAAAACTCCAAAACCATATCGTTCATGCGCGAAATTTTCAACGCGCCAATTAATTATGCTTAAATTCAACACGACGGCACGCGTAAATGATTTAATTAAAGCTAATTACCTGCTCGAATGTTTCGTTCAAAACAGTTGCAAAGCTCATTGTCATCCGAGCAATTATTTATGTTATTTCGAAATAATTGCGTATCAATAGCACCTAATTAAAATAATTGTTTATCGAATATGGAAATGCGCGATACGCGCTTCGAACTTCATCTCCCATCAATGAGCTATTGTTTTCTTCTAATTTCAAAAACGATCCACCTAATCCGACCAACACAACCCAACATAACCTAATCAACCATAAGCCAACCTAACTTAATTAAATTATTCCATCGAATTTAGAAATATACAACATCGGCATTTTAAACTTCGTCTCCAATCAACGTGTAACGATCGCCTGTTTTCTTTTCATCTCGGAAACAAACAATTTCCATATTAATTGCGCCGTAAAAACAATAAATTTCCTTCTGCGCGTACATAATCTCGCGATAGGCATCGTCCGAGTAATTAAATTTTAAGCGGCAAGTCTAATTATTCGTTCGTCGCGCGCTCGCAATCGCTTTCGATTACGATGGTAATGCGAGACCTTGGAATAACAATGATTCCATCGCGCTAATTTTCGCGCCGTGGCAAACCGCGCGTGCCTCGTTCCTTAAAAATTGCTCGTTTAATTGAGGCGCACGCTCGATGTGGCACTTTCGGCAACACCCCGTCATGATGGTAACTGGTTACAGTGCAGGATAATGCCTGGGCGAAGAAACTTTTACGAAACACACAAGAGATGGTCTTCTTGGCGCGGTTACTTTAATTAAATTTCTATTAAACGTGCCTCAACGTCCTTCGAAGAAGATGTTTACCCACTCGGGTGCAAAGTGAAACTGATCAGTGCTGTCGGACACGAATGTGATTCGAACCGAACCTAAAAAAGCAGAAATGGAAACGCCGCACAAATCAATCCTAAAAATAACTCTGTTACATGGAATATAGATTGTTTTTAAATATTATACCGTTATTGTGCGTTGGAAGGACAACGGGCGTTATGAATGGCTCGATAAAGTTTCGCCAAACGAATGATGCAACACGAGCATAAAATGCATTTCGACGTCGGAACGAAGGCAAATTTAATTAACATTTAAATAACTTATTCCCGGATTGTTTGCGCGCTAACGAAGCACCGGCGAACTCAACGTAATTCCATGTCATTCTGTTTTCAACAACTCGCGGCGAGTCTACGATTCACTGATCGCCATAGCACCGCAATCAATCGATACGGACAATGGGGGAGCAGCTTAATGCGTCCGGAGGATGCACGTCGGGGGCAAAAAGGGCAAAAAGCTGCCGACGGCTTGCGCGCCCGCGCTCGAGCGTGCACACATCGGGAAAATTACGCGACGCACGCGCGTAAAGCACAAAGGAAAACCACGGAGTTATCGAATGAAATGACGCGCGTGCCACGTGGCGCTCGCAGGCCGACGGCGCGGATGCTTGGCGGTGCGTTTCGACTTCGTTTTTTGTGTCCAAAACGGACTACGCGTTCGTGCATGGAAGGGTTGTATTATGTACGTTTCTGTTCTATTTTCTGTCGCTTCGATAATTTCGAAGTGACGAGGAGCGCGCGGCGTTTCGAAGGCGATTCGCAGGTTGGACTTTGCGAATCTGGTTCAAGTTCAAGTCCGCTCTAACTCGACACGTCGTAATTGTGTTCCGCCGCGCCATTATTGCACCGCGTTATTGCATCAGCCATTAAAATGCATAAATTACGCCGCGAGCAGCGCGGTAATGAAATGGCGTGTTAATTAAACGCAGACGTGGCCCGCGCGCCAAACTGAGACCCGACGCGACACCGAAGCGGCGGTTAATTGTAATTTTATAGAGTCGTTAAGCGCGTGCGTGTGTGCGACGCTTTAAAGCACCGCTACTTAAGTAGGCAGCGCGCTCGGTCTTTCTCGGTCACGATCAAGCCGCCGATCGCGTCGAATCGCGATCAATTCGCCACGGCGCGCGCCCCGCTTAATGCTCTTATTTATATCTGCGCGGCGCTCATAGAAATTTGAACAAATAAGCCGGTTCGCGTCGAGTTTGCGTCGCGCCCGCCGCCGCCGCCGCCGCCGGAGTGGGTTCGCGTAGTACGCGCGTATTTACGCAGGCCTGGGGAAACGCGGAAACAAAACGAAAATCGACGCGCCGGCGGGGAGGCGTACGTGAAAGGGGCCGGCGCGCCGGTGGTGGTAGCGGCGGCGGCGTACGTGCATTGCCGGCGTTCGCAGCGAACCGGGGTTGGGTGAACGACCGAACGCGACCCAGACCGACGACGGCGGCGGCAGGCATCGATCCTTACTCCCTTCCTGCTCGCGCGGGGGCAACGCAGCGGCGGGGGAAGAGTCGAATGCACCCGGGCTAGGCCAGGCGGGCGGCGTGCGCACCGGGCGGATATACCCGGCCGGGCGGGGGTTGTTCGTCGGCTTTCCAGCGCCTGCATCCGATGCGCGCGGGAAGCGGTCCGCGGCGCTCGCGCTTTTCGCAACGTCTGCTTCCGACTTTGTTTAATACTTTAATATATGCGCTGGCCGTTCGCGTGCACATCAAACAGCGAAATTCAAACATGAAACATGAAACATTAAACGCGGAAACTCTCTTCCGAAGAGCGCTAATTTAAATTTTATCTTCAGCAGACATTGTTCTCTCATTATGCCCGGTCGGATTTTTCCGAGCGCTCGTTTACTTTTTTTTCGAGCTCATTTCCTCCCCGACGCGCCCGACCAGGGCTTGTTAACCTGGCCCGTTTCGAATTCGTTTTCGAATGGCTCGGGCTTTGGATTTGCTGAGCGACGATTTTTTCTTGTTTGCTCTCCGCGTTCGGATCCTGCTCGGCAAGGTCTTTCGTTCGTGCCATTGAATTTCGCCCGACTTCTGATTACCTTTTCGCCTTAGCTTCCGGTTTTGTTTACATACAATTACGACACGACTTCTTCGCAGTTCGAAGAAGTGATTTCGTTCTATTTCGCGTGTGTGCTTATTGATTATTCTCGCCGAATTATGCTGAATAAATTAGACGGATTTCGCGGCAAAGTTCAGTTAGGTTTGGACAGCTAATTAATAATTTGATTTAGGGACCTGGGGGTACAACGGTCGCATTATTGTTAGTCCCGGCGCGCGTCATAGGTGCGTGTAGCGTTTGATAATAGATAGTCCGGAGAGGGAATTCGGTATCCTGGTATCCGGTCTATGTTGGTGCGTTTAATTCTACTCAGTCGCAACATTCGGATGCGTTAACATATCCACGATAATGAAGATCGACGCCGCGCCATCCCACGCGATGCGCCGCAGTTCCGAAAAGGTGAAATAACAGCGGATGAAGTACAAGAGCAGGGAGATTGCATTAGTTACATGGTGCACGTGCATCGTTCGATGGTGATGCTGTCGGCGACGCCATCCTGCATTTTGTGTGTCGTCCGCGTCGCCCCGCAGCGCGCTATATCATATTATATTGCGTTGCACATCCGCGTGTCGCGGCGAATGGAAAGGGGGTCGGCTGCAGACTGGCGGGGCGGGCGCGGAGGCGGCGAGCGAGCGCGCCAGACGCTCGCGGGAAATTGGAAAACGCCGGCGGCAACGACTGCAGCTCTGGCCCCGAACCAGACTACCCCAGACCGGGAGAGACTAGACCAAGCCGCGGCAGACAGGCGTGACTGCATTCAATGCACATCGCCGCCGCCGGAACCCCGACCCGGGTGAACGCCGACCGACCGAACTGCCGCGCTCGCTCCGCAAAACGAGCAAAAACCCGCCGCGACTCGCCTCGACTGGAAATTCGACCTTTGCTCGTTCCGTAAGTCACGAGGAAAATTGATATCGTAAAGGGAGCGTCGTAAAACATTATTGGTCAGTTTTATATCGAAATATTGTGTCGGCACATCTCAAAATGTGGATTTCGTCGTTGATTAAAGGGCGCGCGCCGTCGAGGGTCCCCTTGAACGGCCGCCATTTTGTGCAACGAACGGGCGTGCAAATGCGCGTCCTGCTATATATTCATTTATACAGGCGCCGTTTACATGTGTATTTGTTGATGTTTTTGCGCGACGCTGCCTCGCCGCCGCCCGGCCGCAGCGGTGGTGCGAGGATTACCACATTCGTCCCTCTTGGATGCGGCGTAGTCGACGCACGCGCTGTCTTGTTTGTGTGCTATGCGATGTGTAATGGAGCGAGGCGAGTGCCCGACTGTCCGAATGCTAGCCGAACGGAAAAAGCCGCGCTCGTATAGCATTCGCGCGCAGGCCGGGAACGCCACCCCTTCATCGAATCGACGTTATGATTTATTTATGCATCGCCGGCCAATGCTAAAAACCCGAACGAATGCACTCGGAATACTTGATTTGTTACCGCGTCAAATATCGTTCTCGCAATTTCACATTAACGTCTCCCTAAT
>JARRAA010024248.1:0-10757 GCA_030557295.1 Ecitodaemon sp. MM-2014 | reverse complement strand
CTCAATAGTTTCCGAAGATTGTCGAATGTGGTCGAATGTTCTCGAACAGATTTGAATATGTACTCTAGAACATTTTAAAATCTCGATCAATGCCCACTTGGTCTTCAATAAGTTAAGGTGATATTTGTAATTACTTTATTAATATTATTGCAACCAAATAATAAACATGAAAACGTGGAAAAATATAACTGGCCCAAAAAACATTTCCGTAACCTTGATCTCCTAAAATTTAATTTGAAAGTTGACGACATTGCCCGAGCACCTTCGAACACAGAATTCCTGCAGCACGTTGCGACAAACGCAGGAATCCTAATCCTAGTCTTCCTAATGTAAGTTAAGAAAAGGTCGAAAAGCAAAGTAGGACAAGCATAGAATGGGAATGGCTCAGTAAGGTGGCTCTACCTCGCGGCCTCCCCTCCGGGTGAGTGTCACAGTCACAAAGTCACAAACAAACGCTTGAAATGTATTAGCATAATTTCACTTATCAATATCTCAGTCATTTAAATAATTTGTCAGTCTATTAATAAACCATGATTCAACTTTAAAACTTTCAATGAAGCCGACCGCTGACACAGAACGTTGTGCGTTTAGTTAAAGCAGGTGAACTCTGACAAACATGGATCATCGATCACCATTGGAGAACATATTCAACATCATTGGGGGCCTTCCTCAGGGCCACGACAAACCCGTGAAGCACGCCGTTTACAATGCACTGGCATTGTTTCTACTATTTGTCTGCTGTGCAGCATTATGGGCTTTATACTTAATACTGGAACCATTTTTCAAGCCTCTTATGTGGGCCCTGCTTGTTGGATCGGTATTACACCCATTTAAATTCTCTCTGGCGCAGCGATTTCGGCAATGGTTCGACAATTTAGAAGAATCTCACACGCCCATCGTCATCGGAGTATTTATTATTCCCATTAAAGTGGTGGATGATCTGTCGGAACTTATTGGGAATATGCTGAAGACTCACTGGAAGTACATCACATGTGGAGTATTAGGATTTGCTGGATTGCAAGTGTTTTATTTTTACATACCAAAGATATTTATTAATATGATATATAGCTCTTGGGGATGTCTTTATTGCATTATTCAATTTTTGATTGATAATGTCTCTGCAACTATGGTGAGTGTTATTAGAAATCTGGAATTTACTTCTAACTATAATTTTTTTTCTTTTGATAATAAACAATTTAACATGGGATTTGTTAGGGGTATCTAATTATGATAATATAATTTCAGATTCTTTCATTATTGATCTGTTATGTTACATTAATGGTCTTAAAATGGAACCCCAACAACAACAACATTTTCCATTATGCTTCAATGATAATGTGGCTTTTGATGTCTTGCCTAGTAGCAAAGCAATTTGGTTCATACCAAATTCCAATCTTCATGGTCCTTCAGTTCATTCTACTGGGTGGCTTTGTTTCTGAAGTTCTTGACATCCAAGATGGCCTAAAAGGTTCCATAATTTTTCACCAATTCAAAAACAAAATGAAATGAACGTTTTATTATTCCCAGGGAATTCCTCGCTCTATGAATCTCTTAAATTCGCCCTCCAAGGCAAGGAAAGAAGCGAAATACTCGAAAACGAAGGGGCGAACGGCGATGCGAAAAGCGATCCCGCTGAAAACGACGCTCAGATCCCCTCGGCACCTGCAGAAGAAGACGCCTCTGAAGCTGAAGTAATAGGAGAAAAGAAATCTCATTCCGACACATCCACAGACGTGCCAAAGGACGCAAAGCGCAACCCGTGGACGCTCGAGTTGTTCGACGATAAGCCGAAAGTACAACGTAACGCCAGTCTTCTCATAACCGATAAGGGCAAAGTTCATATAATTAAGCAAGCGCCGAGCGATCACGTTCACAAGGTCCGCCGGTCGCTATCTCAGCCGACCGTCGGCGGTCTGCTGTTCAAAAACAAAACTGGCATTCTTACATGGCGACGGGATTCAAGCAGCAGCATAAAGTTGACAAATGACGATTACGGCAGCGAGTTCTACATCTATGCATTGCTCTGGGGTTGCGGGTTCATATTCTTCTGGAGGAATCTTATGTTCGTGCCAATTCTACTAGTACCTATCCTCATTTTCACCACCAAACGCATTGGACACTACCTGGGAATTTGGGGGTGGATGCATCAGAAGTTATCTTCGATTTGTAATAAAGTTACTGACTGGTTGTCAGAGAGGCATGATGCTATCGTGCCTGTGCCCATCCGCGGCTTGTGTAAGTTGGTTGCCAAGATGAATTCGTGGATGAAGCAGACCGTTAAAGATAGTATTGATACCGTTGCCAGCTGCATGGTTATTTTCGGATTGATCATATTTGCGATTTGCGCGTCGATTTTCATTTTTATTCAGGTGAGTACCTCCGGGTCCGGTCTTACGAAGAATACCTAATCGACGCCGAATTATTATCCTCTCCTAAGGTTTATGCCGAAGCCATAATGCTCGTGCAAATGTCCAGTAACGTAATCAATCAAACTGTGGTGCACAATCCCGAACTGAGACAATTGCTACCTCCGACATTCGAGAACACAATCGACTCTTTGTTAGACAACGCCTATCAGTATGGCCGCGAGGGTATCTCGAAGGCTGTGAAGAGCGTGATGAGCGATGTTGATCCTACGAAATCGGCCAAATTAGAAAATCAGGTGCTGGAATTATGGGATCGCATTTATCAGACGTGGATGTCTTCGGATGGCAATGATCACGGGCCTAAAGTTACCTCGGACGCTATTGAGGACTCTTGGAACACCTTCATCGACGATTTGCAGAAATCGCCAGGTATTTACCTTGTATTTCAATTAATTTCTATTAATGTGCCGTATTTTTTAGAAATGTTAAATTTGTCTGGAATAATGTCGTTTATCAACCAAAACGTTGGGACGTTGCTCTCTTTATTAGATTCCGTGTGGTCTATTGTCAAAGGGAACATTAGTCTGCTTCTCGGTAGTTTCAGTGCGTTTGTTTCAGTGTTACTCGGTGGAGGGACCGCCGTTTTGAATTTTATCTTAAACACGGTTGGTTATTCACGGATTTAACTTAAATATTATGATTTGGTTTTATAATTGATATATTTTAGGTGATATTCTTGACAACACTCTTTTATTTATTGAGTTCGAGCGGTTCGTTGTATAAACCTGTCGAAATAATGACGCAGTTTTCAACAAACGGCAGCCGCTTCGGCCTGGCTCTTGGCGACGCGATCAATGGCGTCTTCGCGGCCTCTTTCAAGATGGCCACATTCTACGGCCTCTGGACTTGGTTTATTCATAACTTGTTCGGTTGCAAAATAGTTTACTTGCCTTCTGGTAACATCTAAACAGACAAATCTTTAATTCATTTTGAAATTTATTTTGTTTCTTTTCTATAGCCGTTGCAGCTATTCTAGGCGCAGCTCCATTTTTAGGCACTTACTGGGCTTGCATACCCGCCATATTTGATTTATGGCTTGCCCAGGATAAAGGATTTTATGCCATATTGTTCGCCGCTGTCCAGTTTGTACCAATGTCCATTGTTGATGCGACAATTTATGCCGAAATGAAAGGGTAATAATTACAATTAGATGAAATGTAAAAACTGCCAGTAATCTAATATATTATTTTATAGTGGGCATCCATATTTAACTGGCCTAGCTATTGCTGGCGGTATATTTTGCTTAGGCCTAGAAGGCGCCATAATTGGTCCGTTGGTCCTTTGTGGTTTGTACGTCGCGATCGACTTGTCCACGACGCTGTTCAAGGAAACGCCCTCCGAGGAAGCGATCAACTTGCAGCAGCTGTCTAGGTAGCTTCCGTCACCGGTTCATCCATTTCTGATACTAACGCCTGTGTACTACTAACTTTCGATATATTTCAGACTTCGACTGAATGTCTGAATTGCATCGCTAACATCGCTTACCTTTCCCGCTAACGACTGCACACATTTATCTTGTTTTAACATTCCCATGCATCGCATTTATTAATACGAAGCGAATTGTTATTTTTGGTGCTATTTATAATCTGAGTTTTATAATTTTGTATCATGTTTTATTGAGATAAAAGAATTTAATATATGTTTCTAATAAATAGTTGCACACAGAACATATCTAATGTCATTGTCGATCATTGCTGCACCTTAAAACGTGTTTTTAAATTGTAATGTTTGATAGGTGTTTCATTTTTGAGAACGATATATTTCCGAAAAAAGCCTACAGATGTACGCAACGATGGTATGGTAAATTGAGGAAGTAAATGAGTTATTACGATAAATATAACTCAAGTTAACAGAGTGTTAATGACAGTATCAAGGAGTATTGGAATAATGGCTTTAAATTGTTATATAGTGTTTGTAGTTGTCTAAACAGATATTAGCAAGGGTTTTAATCAATAAATATGCTAGTAAGTAGTGCATATTGATATTATGCCTTCATACTAAAAATCTACAATAAAGCATAAAGTTGTACACAAATATTTCTCCACGCAAAATACAATTGTAGCAAAAACCAATCCAATCCCAAGTAAAATGAACGCCCCTAGTATATCTTTAAAGAAAAGTGGCTTAGCCTCGTATTTACTATACGACCATCTGTTCCTCCCAAAGGATTCCAGACTATGTAAATCGGAATCAAACGCAGTCATCGTTAGATATTCAATTATCCCATGTTCAATCAGTTCGTTAATTCCATGTTTTAGGGGCAAATAATACGGGGATCTTAACGTCACACCATGAACGATGTTGGTCATCAAATAGTTTTCTTTCAACAGCTTTAAATCGATCATGTTATCCACCGTTAATTTATATGGAACTGAAAGGAATCTGTTCAACAGGACGTCTGCGTTAAAACAGTGTCCTGGTGTAGGTTCCCTTCCAAACTTTTGAATCTTATGTACCTTCACCTTCTCAGCCACATTACACTGATCGACGCCTCCTTGTGCTTTCAAGGTAACAATTGTAAAAGCATGGTAGCTATAACATGTAATTTTCGTATCCACTATGTCTTTAAATGTTCGAATAGGTCGCGTTGTCCTAGGGACGTTTTCAATTGATGTGAAACCAGCGCTGTAAGTTGTGTTGAACAGTAAACAAGATAGGGACCAACCAAGGAGAACGCTTTTCAAGAAATACGTCCTTGCGCGACGCTTAGTCGAATTCATGGTTAAATAACTCAAAGATATCAGGAATGCGTTGTCAATCGATCTTCCTTCATGGTATTTCGATAGAAGTTTGATTAAAAGTGCCATTAGTACAAATGCACACAGAATAAGTCCCCAGGTGCTGTCCGCCAGAGCTTGAAAGACGTACGTTTCACGCGGCAAAGGTTGTGCGTCGGGAATTAAAAATGTTAATGCTAATTGCATCGATGAGACAAAATCGACTTGCTTTCGTATGACGTTCAATTCGTAATTTGCAGCTACACAAATATCGCCTTTCTTCTCTTCCAAATCGTAGAGCATGGCCTCCCAACTGAACAACGGATATTTTATGTATTCGATCGGCCAGTTCTTAGTCACCAGCTTTAATATGACATGTTCCAATCCAATCACCGAAGAGTTTACAGTTAAAATATAAGGCGGTATATCAAAATATAACACTTTTACTGTTTCATTGAAAGTAAGTTTAACTTGTTTTGATGATTTGTTTAAATCATTTTCTTCAAGTGTTTTGTTCCAGTTGAACCATTCCATTTTAGTAATATTCAGTTCATTGCGGTTTAAATTCTTTGAGAACATAGAATTGTTGTCCTTGTTACTATTTTGTTCAAGAAGTTTGCTATATGATATTAAAATAATATCCATTGCTTGATACAGCCCACCAGTTAGAGAATCTCTCATAAATGGTTCATATATTTCGTCGTACATAAAGACTGTTCTTGTATGCGGCAAGAAAATTGTAAAATTAGTAAACATGTCTTTATAGTCTTCAAATAAGACAATATATCCAGTTTCAATGCATTTATATTGAAGATTGAACCTGTCATTTCTGAATTCTTCATTATTTACTATGTAAACTGGGAATTTGTTTAAATCTTGTATAATATTTGTAGCATGATTTAGTTTCGAAGTTATTACATAAATACATTGTTTCTTATCGAATAAATTAGGAAGTAATGTTGAGAGTTTAGATGATTTTGCTGGTAGAAAATGAAATATCAACAGAATTATAGAATACTTGAAATTCGAAGACATTGCACTATTTCTTCGTATTTATCGGACACCTCTTTGGCGTAATATTAAAGAAGTAAGCGTTCTTAAAATTTTCAATTCAGAAGTTGGTCGAGGTGTATTTTATCGACTAATTACGACGTAATTATTTACACACGTCGCCGGTATCGGGAAAGCCATTAATTTGATCAAACAGTAACGATATTTATTATTTGGAAGAATAAACGGGAATTACACCTAACACAAAATTGTCTCCATAGTTTTTATTTACGAGTTTATTCTTGCTTGGAAATTTACCCTGCCGTATAAATGTTAAAATACAGTACATGTATTTGACATTAACATCAATGAAATTAGTAAATAGAAATGAAAAATATAGAAACGATGACAATGAAAGGTCGTTAATGGATCGGTCAAGGATAAACATTTGAAATAAAATATTTAAAAAAAGCAAGAATTTATGTACAGGATACTTTTAAAAGCTTTAACAATTACTTACCAATTTCACGAGATACGGCAACTTGTTTACGTATAATAAACATCTATATTTGTGTGAGTAATAATCATTGTAACATAGACATAACAACAATAACGTGTATAGAATTAACCAAATTTATCATATTTACAAGCATGGTATACTCTCTATTCTACGGTTGTAAGAAAAATAAATTATGGGAAACGTAATTGCAATTAAACAATAATTGTGATTGTAAATTAACTGATATGCTACATATATAGATACTTAACATTTTACATACTGTCTCTAATCTTTTTCACGAACTCATCGATTGGCGCCACCGCTTCGATGAAAATCAACGCGGCAACAATTAATATGTTAACGATTATGTACAAAGCCAACAGGCACTTTCTAGGTGTAGAGAACTGGAAAAGAAAAACAAGTTAAATGAATCAGTATATATGTATATTAAAACACAACTTACAGGAGCATCAAGGCTTCGGTCATTATACATGGAACTCCTGCCGGAACCACCCATTTCCTTCATGGGGAATGAATTTATTCTGCGTTCCGCCGATTTCTCCGCTGCGTATCCGACAACCTGAAAATCATTGAATGTCAGTAACTTGCCTACGTTTAAATGTGAAAAGATCTTACCGTGAATATCAAGTGCATGATGACATGGAACACAACATACGCTACAAGAATCCAATACATCCAATCAGGAAGTTCCGCCTTGTTCAAGGTAACGGCAAAGAATATTGTTACAACTGTAAAATAGTAAAAATAAAAGTTTCGGACCAGTTAAAACATGACTTCTTAGATTTCTTACTTCCAGCAATATGTGCGGCATTGCCAACCAGCCAATGCAACCAATTGAATAATGGCCTGTTCTTCGTGCCCGGATGAGGACGGAAGAACGCCCCAATCGGCTGAATGAAGCACAATATTGTTGTCACAGTTCCTAATATGGCGTGCGGATTATTCGCAGAGGACCAGGCTCGCAATTCCACAAAGATTAAAATGAATCCGGCCACGGTCAAGCTCCACGTTAGAACCATGAAGAAACGATGCCACTAAAAGTATAAAATAAATACAATGAAAATACGTCACGAAACACGTGAAAACAGAAATGAACTCACAGCAAACCACAAATCTTTCCCGCAAATTTGCTCTCCGACCCACATTTGTCTGTAATATCTTGCTAAAATAATACCGATCGATGCTGTACCGATCCAAGCGGCTAACATGAACGCTCCGTGTAATCTAAGCAACAATTTGGAAGCTGCTTGGATCGCGGAAACGTCAGACAGATATTTTTTCTCTCCGCTAGCAATATAGTATTGATCATGGAAACCAACTTTGTTGCTATGAACACTGGCACCAGAAGCAACTAGAAGATGATATTTGTCTTTGGCTAGATCGAAAGATTGTCCATTAATATTCGTTCTAGTTTCCCTGAATACTCGACAATACATAACGCCGTCATTAACGTTTCCTTTAAGAAGTTGGATGTTGTTCTGATTTCGATCACGATTGACATTCAGATTAGGCCTGGGGACAGTGTAGGAAATGTACGCCTTTACGTTGCTGCCCTCTTTCACGCATTCGATGACGGAGTCATCGCCCATTTGAGCGTCTCTGGATAAGCCGACTCCTACCCAATTGGCGGCCGCAGCTGCTTTCAGTTCGAATTCGTATCTGTCTCCGTAAACCGTCACTGCTGCAACAGCTTTGCAGTTCTTGGTCTTGACGCAGTCCGTGGGTGCACCGAAGCATTGCTTCTTAACATCGCAGCCGTCATAGAAAGGATCGAATTCCGTGGAAGGTTCATGTTTGCCCTCTGGCGCATAGTTCGGGGGCGTTGTGCTCGTTGGACGTGGGGAATGGACGATTTCGGGATCGTTGCTTGATCCCTTAGTTACTTGAATTTGTGCGGATTCAATGCCAGTCCAGAATGTTGCGTAGTTTTGCGCTACAGTTGCACTAAAACAATACATTATTAACTACACTAGTTCTAGACGAATGTCAGTTATTTGAACTAACTTGAAAATGACCGGGCCTTCATAACCATTAGAATTCCAGAGTATCTCAACAGATGGTTTATTATCGGTATTTGAGTGAGTTAAAGTGTCCCCTGGTTGTTGGCAGTCGATTGTGTGAAGGGCTGACGACGTGGGTTCGAATGCACCCACAAGTTCACCTTCAGACCCTCTGGCTTGAAGCATAAACCCGCCAAACGGAATCGTAGCTGGGGACTGTACGGTGATCATGTAACTTCTTCCGTTTCGCCTTGAAGAAATTCCGAATGGACTTGGAGTTGTTTGTCGGGGGATTCCCCCGCCATGGAAGGGCAGCATCGTTTGGCAAACGCTAGGGGGTGCTCCACCAGGCAAAGCAGCCGCGGTGGCTACTAACAGTAATATTAAATACATCCTGCAAAAATATTTAGAGGAATTAAACACCGATCTGTTAACGAAAACGTAGTGTTGTCGAGAATGTCCCGTTTTAGTAAACCATTGCTTAGAATAATTTAGAAGCAAAACAAACTAATTTTGTGGTTTTTATCAACACAGTATTTGTTAAGATAAAATAGTTGAATAGTTCGAATACTTCATAAGTGTATGTCACGTATCGTACATACATGATTCTAGTTGCATATTAAAGTTGCGACATTATAAACAGGTTTAGGCAATGAAAATGCCGATAACCGACGAAACATACACGTGTATATAATATGATAAATTTTGAGTTCGACCTCCACAAATTAGCTGATGTAAACCCAAAAAGTAATGCGCATTATTTAGGTTACATTACAAATCTTGACAATAGTAGCACACTTATAGATAAATCAATTATAAAGTCACAGCCTAAATCATATGAATTTATTTCTATTGTATTACGAATATGTAGAACGCACAAGACAAATAAAACTTTCTGTCACATTTTTACGGTTGTAACAATGTTCATAATTAAGTTTATTAGGAACGCTATGTAATTAAAATATATGCCAATGTGTGTATACGGAAACAGAATGTTTGAAAGTGATAAGTATTGTGCGACTCGTTACGCAGTTGAGACAGCCTTTAGCTTAGTCCTAGTGCAATCTATTTTGTGGGTTATTGAACCTGATTTAATTATTAAACCTGAACGCAGGCATGCTTTGGTTACTATAGTTACCATAACCACATACTTTCGGAATATGCACACAAACAAATGATAATTGAACTAGAGCAGTGAAAATCATAGAAGTTTACTTTATTCTATTAAAGTTATCATCCATCTATTTTTAGTATACTATGAAGAGAATGGTCTTCTTTATAGCGTAACCCAAATAAAAATTTCTTTTATAGAAATAATTTGAACAATTGGATCATAACCTATTAGAGTTATCTGATAATCTAGAATACGATAAAAGGGAATAAAAAGATTACTAATGGATGGCGGTTATGATACTTGTTATATGTTAATGATCGTACGCGTAAATGTAATCCACTATTTATTTGACATTACCACGTCGTATGCCTCCAGTTAGCACCAATTATTTACCATTTATCACTTGCAAAGTTTTCTATTGGTAATGCCTGAAGTATTAGAAACGCAACGAAACAAAAAATTTGTTCAATTCGAATTGAAATCGACTAAAACTTTTCACGCTGTGCGCGCTTTAATTTCATTCTTGATTACGCTTTCTACAAAGCGTAAGCAACGTAACAATCGGTATAACCGCATTTTGTTATAAATAACTTCGACATGAAGAGATTCCGAGCCATTAGTCATTCAGTTGTATTTTTCAAGGTGGAACTACTTCACTAGACAAGACGTAAACCTATATCTGATGCTTTTAGCAGATAAATATAACAATAACACGTGTTGAGCAATGCAATATGTGCAAATAAATTCCTGACACGTTACATATTTCTCATTCCTCTGTTCCCTATACATCACAATAATTACCTCCAACCTGCTACCATGTAGAAAGAAGCGCCACGACGCGAAAAACACGCGATTTCAAGTTGAAAAGTGAATCATTTAGCTTTTTCTATTACATCATGACATCACATACATATTTTATGCGCCACAACAACAACGCGTAGATACACTCATTAAATAATACAATTTGCGAATAAACTTACAAAACGGTTT
>JARRAA010024239.1:0-14696 GCA_030557295.1 Ecitodaemon sp. MM-2014 | reverse complement strand
GTAGGCACCAAAGACACCGTTCCCCACTCAAAAATGGCGTTCTGACAGGACGTCAAAATGGTCCGTACATTGACTAAAATGAGTAATAATGTAAAAGAAAACATAACCTAGCATACGTTTATTGGCGTAACTTGAAACTATACAAAACTCTTCCGTTCCATTGGCAAATTTAAGCTTCTAAGATTGCCCAGTATCTCTCACGAATTTAGATTCAGTTAAAAGCTCTAACAACTTGGAAAATAAGGCAGTTCGTTGCAAAATGAGGTTAGAAACGAAATATATGGCGCTATCATCATCTCAATCATTAATACAATTCCTAAAATATCCGCAAACCTTTAAATATGTTGATTAAGTTGAGTAATAGCGTAAATAGGAAAAATAACCCAACATAAGTTCGTTGGCCGGTAGATGGCGCGACTTGAAACTAAACAAAGCGCGCCGTTTTTATTTGATCCACTATCAAATTAAATCTTCTAAGATTATTCAGCATCTCCCACGCATTTAGATTTAGTTAAAAGCTACAGCAACCTGAAAACATGAGACAGATAGTTACAAAATAAGGTTAAGAACGTAATACGTGGCGCTAATAACATCTCAATCATTATTGAAATCCCTAAAAGATCCGCAAACCATGAAATATGTTGATTATATTGAGCAATAGCGTAAAAACTTGAAAATAATCTAACATAAGTTATTTGACCGGTAGATGGCGCAACCTGTAACTAAACAATATTCGTCCATTTCGTTCTAATTTAAACTCCGGCTCTTTCCCAATCTTGGATCAGAGCGATATTAGCTTAGGAACGAAATAGATTATGCTGATAATTTGTTAATAGTATAAAATACATTAATAACCTAAAATAAGTTAGTGACACTCGAGGCCAGTAGATGGCCCCACTTGAAACTGAACGAAACTCGCCGTTTTTGTCCGTCCCACTGTCGAATTAATTCTAATTTTAATGTGTATTTAGTTAAAAATTATGCAGCCTGGAAAAATGATACGGAGGTTAGGAACCTAACATAAGTTCGTTGGCCGGTAGATGGCGCAACTTGAAACTAACAAAGCTCGCCGTCGTTTTTATGCGCTCCTCGATCTAATTAGAACTTCTAAGGTTTCCCAATGTCTGCAAAGCCTTTAATGCGAGCGCACGTCGCGAATTTAATATCGTCTGATATCATTCGATTTCGACCGAAGGGCGTCGCCGTAATCAGACGCGCGGCGCGCATTAAAATATCGGCTTGCGCCTCGCGGGCGATCAAGCGAAGAGCGCGCGCGCTCGCGACGCCCCCGGCGAGGATTCCCTCCGCCGCTCGCGTTGGACTACTCACCCATGTTCGATCCCGGCAGCAGGATGGTCTCGTCGCGCGACCACGACGTCACCGACACGTGCTCCTTGACGAACGCCGGGATCACGCACGTCAGCACCGCCGTGTTGCCGGCCAGGACGTGCGTGTGGTAGACCTGCACGTCGTAGTGTTGATTCACGACTGGAACAAAGTTGAGGTTAGGGCGCGACGAGCCTCGGCGACGCTTCGGAACGCTCCGAGGAGTTTCCGATCGTTCCACACGTGTAGAATCCGAATGATCTCGGGGGAGGCGAGGGTCTAGTGCTTGGTGTTTGAGGACGCGACGATATCACACGAGTTCCACCCCCGTCCCCCGCCGCGTGCGTGAATGCGCTCGCGCACGATCCGCTGTTGTGACTCGAGTGCATTCGAGATTCATTCGAGATTCATGAGCCGGAGGTAAATACGAACGACGCGCGAGCATTAAGCGTCAGCGTTTTATAATTCAGCCGCCTCCGCCGCCCCGCGCGCGCGCGATTTCTTGACGGCGCGCGCCGTCGAGCAGCGCTAATGCCCGCCGGCGGCGCATTAGCGACGCGACGAGCACTCGACGCGCATTGTCACACGCTCGCACTTCTGCTATCCGACGCCCCCGAGAGGCGGTTTTAGTTTTGAGATGTGCGATTTCTGATTTTCGTTTTAAAGCTTTCATCGCCCGTCGCCCGTCGTTAATATTTAAAGCAACTAACGTTCGCGACGATCGGCGTTCGGCGCCGCGGCGCGATCCTAATTGAGGGGCGGTGAAGCTTAATGAAGCGAAAGGGGGCGCTCATTATTTCGCGCCGGCGAGCTTAATCGGCGGTCAACCGTCGATTGGCATTGTGGCGAATCGCTCGGCTTGCGAAAAACAGCAAAGAAAACTGAAAAGCGCCGGAAAACTGCGAGCAACGAAGAAAGAAAGGGACGCGAGGCGATTAGAGCCGCACCGTTCCCGCAGGAATCGACTTGCGTCACGGCCTCCGCGCAGGAAATAAATAAATATCGCGTGATAAGCGGAAATCAAATGCAATTATGATTTCCCGGAAGTTTTGCGCCGGGAAATAAAAAGGAAAAAAAAAAACGTTTCTTTGTTCCCGGCGATTCTCAAATATTATTTTACAATTTCTACCTAAAACAGGATGAAATATGTTGAAAACCCACAAAATAGAATTATTCGAAATTAAAAATTAATATTTGTTGGTTTAATGCATGCAACCCATTGTGCACCGATGGGTATTGTACATAAAATGCACATAAATTCAAATTAAACAATAGTTTCCGCCGGATAATAACATAAAAACGTTTATTGCCGATTTCCAATAATATTGTTTCATAATTTCTAGGCAAAACACGTTAAAAATAAAAAATTATAACATTAGTTGAATATTGATATCTGTTGCTTTAGTCTATGCAACCCAATTTGCACCAATAGCGCAGATTTGTGAATTACAAACTTATAACTCATGACTTCAAGTGCGTTAGATTTTTTTCATTCTGAAAGTATAATTTTGTTTGTGTAAAATTGTAGAAAAATGCGTACAGCGAAAATTATAACGCGTTTAGAAACGAACAATACATTTGTTGTGTTAATGTATGCAACCCAATTTGCACCAATTTATACTGATCGAATTTATTGCGGATTTGCGCATTACAAAAATGCCAACCGGACCGAAAGCCGTCAAAGCGCATAAAGTCGAATCGAACGAAACGCAGCGCGGCGCACGCTTTCGGCGTCTGTTTGCGCGAAGGGCGCGCGCAAGATTGATGAAGCTCTAATGAGAGGCGACGCGTTGAACGCGCGCCGGCCATTGTTTCATTAATGTGGATGTAATTTCGGGCGGCGATGCGGAATCTGCTCACTTTTAAAATGCAACGAGTGCCAGCCCAAAACGAAGGAATAAAAACAAACAAAACAACGTCGACGCTCATTCGTCGACCGGCGGAAATTAATTATGTTGTTTGGGAACGCAATAATTGAATAAATAAAAACGTCTTCTTCTCGAATTTCCCGGGGAATTTTCCGCGGAATTTAATATTTAGTTTGGAGCGAAAATATCTCGCGCAAAATAAAATAAAACCGTGGAAGACCGGCGTAAACACGCGGCCGAGACGCTGCACGGTAGTAAATATCGAAGTCCCGGGGACGGCGAGAGGGCGAGAGGGCGAGAGGGCGAGAACACCTCTTTAAAAGGGGTTAAAAGACAGCGCAAAGATTGCAAGCTCGACGCATATATATGTCGCACTGGGATTGCATTGTTTGATATTCGACTTTCATCAATGGCGGCACAAACAGATTTCCACTCGCCGCCATCCCGCTTCGAGCACTTCGCTCGTCGAAAGTCGCGGGGGGTGGAGAGAAACAAGTGTTTGATCTGTATGAAGTCCAAAGTGCATATTCATATGTTTCGTCGCGCCTTTATTCTGTCGCAGATGGCGCCTCGTGCAGCCGAAGATTTTATTGCAGATGGCGCTGCAATTTTCATTTCGCGTCTTCTTTTTTCACTTACTTCGTCCCGCTTTCAGTTCCGGCTCCCGTTCGGCAGTTTGGACCGGCCCCGGGCGGAATTGAGACGCGCCGCCGTTTCGGATGCCCTCGGGGAGCGCTCCGTAATCGTTCCCGACTGCGCGCGCCCGCCGCGCGATCGGCGGCGGCGCGGAAAACTAGCCGAATCGAGTTTTCGCGGCGGCGGACGTGTCGACGCGCGCGCTTGATCAAGCCAATCGGAATATTACCGTTTATAACCTCAATCAACATCGATCATGGTGATGTCTAGCCGGGAAAAGGGCAAAAAGCAACCGGGGACAATTTACAAGGCGGAAAAACTTGGTAATCCTCCAAAAGTAAAGTTTTATGCTGTAAGATAAATTTCATTGCTGCTCTAAGGTTTTATAACCTCAAATTTCAGTGTGGCAAGCGTGGGAAATATACTGGAACTTATGTGGGGATGTTTTAGAGGAAGCGCAGGAAAGACATTTTAGTGCAATTAGTTGAAAAGAGTAAAAACGTAACTCAAATTACGTGGGAAGTTAAGAAGTTAGTTTTTCAAGTTTTTAACCTTAAAATTCGGTGGTTTTATATGATTCCATGTTACTAGGAGTAAGGTTAGGTCCTGTTTAGTGATAATCAGCTACACAAACGATAAAAAGGGTAATGAAAATAGTTTAAAGTATTGAAAATCCAGCGAAGTAAAATAGTACTTTTTGCAAGTAGTGCGTGAAGAGGGAACTTTTTTTCACTGCCCGCTGTGAAAAAAATAGTAGTGAGAAAATGCTATTTTACGCATTGCTTGCGGTTGGTTTTTTGGTACACAAGTAGAAAAAAGATGTTTCGATTCAACTTATTTTATAGACCATTCCAATCCAGCTGGCCGAAGCTCTATGATGGGCAAGCAAACTAACCAACAAAAAGTTTGGTGACACTTCGATCAGTGGCGCGGCGTTTGCGTGCGGACCACTGGAACGATTTGTTATTATTTACCCGAAAACGGCGTTCCCCACCGAAAAATGGCGCCTTGACAGAACGTCAATATGGTAAATTGTATTGTAACCTCAAATTTGGGACTTTGAGCGTGTGAAATGTAAAAAATTATAGGATAAGATATTTCGTAGATATTTCGCGAGTGCAAAAAAGGGTTTTGCTACTCGTGCGTTTAAAACGGCACTTTAAATACCGAAAACTAACGAGTGGCATTTTAAACACTGCGCGCAGTGTTCGCATTTTTTTTCACCGTTGCCATAAGAACCAATGTGATATTGGTTTACTTTTTTGCACTGTTATTTACTTTTCACCACAGCGCCTCTGCTGGCGCGCTAAGAAACATTTTCCTTTTTGTTTTCCATTTGGATTCGACTCGAAGAAAAAACGTTGCTCGCTTTTTGCAGGTGTTTTAATTAATTGCCGAATATCCAGCATTAAATATCGAATATTAAATTGTATAACCGAAATTTTTTCTACGATCTGCCAATTTTAAAAATGCAAAACCCAGAAAATTTGCCGTCAGATGACACCCTAAACGCCCAAAAGTATCGCGTTGCGCAAGGTTAGTTCCCGTTCGTTGTTTCGGGGTTAGATAACGCGCAGCGCTTTGCAGCGGCAAACAAAGGCGCGTCGAAATTCCGCGTCCGAATTAATAGCGGGTAAATTAAAACGGCGCGTTTGCTCAAAGCGGGCGATGATGCCACTCGTTTCGGCGTCCTTTTACACACCAGCCTGCACCGGCGCGGCGATAGGAGGCGGCGTCGGCGGCGCGCACATTGCACATTACCGACGCCGACCCGCAGTCATTCATAACGCGCCCTTCCCCGCAACAAAAAAGCTGAGCGTGTGAATGGGGGCGCAGCGCGCTGCACCCGCTTGTTCGCGTCGCCCTCTCCGGCCGCCCTCGGTAGTCCAACATTTGAATGCACACTCCACAACTTCGCACTCGTCGCGGTTGCATGTGGACGTGCGCGCGCCCGAACATGAATAGAAAGTGTCGAGAATCGCGCGCGCGGGTGCATCCCCCCAAACCCGGGGGCCGCGCGACGTATCGCTCCCAACGCTCGCCCGCCGTACACGCGCTCCGGGCTTGTATACCTACTTGTGGCGCTGTTTGCATATTTGTTTGGATACTTGTGCGGCGCGTGTTTTTATAACGCGGGGGTTGGATGTCGGGGCGACGAGGGTTGTGCGAAGGCGTAATTAATACAAGGCAGAAAAACAATTAGAATCTTGTCACAACGCCCTGTATATTTTCGGAAAACCTAAAAACCTTTTACCTGACTTATATTAATATGTCTAACAAGATTCGAATGAAAATTATTTTATGCACATTGGAGTTCATGCATCACCCTGTATAGCGACTTAAGTGACGATCGCGATTGTAAGCGTATCGATCAATTGAACGCGAGTCGCCGAAATGCGAGACCAGCAGACTCTCGCGCGATCGGGGTGCATCGGACCATGACCGGCGGGGGGCGGTCGGCGGCCGCCCCTCGCGGACACGTCGAGCGATAATGCGCCCGGCGCGCTTCATCAACTTTCCGCAGCCATTAGCTAAATTAAACGTCTCTCTGAGCGCGCGCGGGCGCGCGCGAACGTGCATCGCATTGTGCAATTGCCGGCGGGGGCGGCGGCGCGCCGCCCCCTTGTAGCGTTCGCTCGAACGGATTGCAACGCGCGCGTAAAAATAAAATTAATTCCGCTCTGACGGGATGTGATGTGAACCAGGCGCGTGTCGTCACAAATTCGGATCATTGCGGGTTATGTCGGATTATACAGGGTGTGCCAAGCACAGAGAAAATTTTTAAAATTGCGTTGGGCCCATCGTCACATTTTTTTAATCATCGTAGGAAAACAAAAATCAATTTAGAAAATTTCGGGAGAGAAAACAATAAAAATTACAATTTGGACCATTGCAAGTTATGTTATAATATACAGGGCGTGACAAAAACACGAAAAGTTATTTAGCGTTTCGCGTTATGTTTTGATAATTGCAGGTTACGTCAGATTGTGCCAGGTGTGACGAAAACACACAAAGAAATAATGTCGATGGGGAAACATGTAAAAAATTACCTGCGCGTATCGTAACATCCCTGCTGATGATCGTCCCGGCGAGGTTCGACGCCCGACATCGGTAGACGGTGAAGTGCACGTCCTTGCGGTAATCCTCCGCGCGAAACGGGGGGAAGTACAGCGTGCCGTTGCCCAGCGATTGCCTGAAACGAGAGAAGGGCAAATCCATGAGCGATGAGCCACGAGCCGCGCGAACGCGGGGAGGGTCGCGAGCGCCGAGAAGCGGATCTCTTCCCAAACGCCCGCGCGAATCGATCGATTCGCGTCGATCACATTATTTCGCGCGATCGTCTCGAAATTTCACGCTTTTACGCGTTCTCATTAAAGCCCAGCAAATCCGCCCTTAAGAGCCGCGCCTAAAAACCACCCCCATTACGTTAGAAATCGCGTAAAAACTGAAAAAACATAAAACGCGCTCCATAAATCTCCCCTAATTAATTAGTACCGAATTATATCTTTACCATCTTCGAGGGGGGCGGGGGTGAAATAATTTAGGGGATGATTGCTAGCGGGGCGTTTTCCGATGCTCTATTTGTTTGTTAAAGGCGCCCGTAGTGTACAACAAGTGCGTTATCGCTTCATCACGCGACGCTCGCCCTTTTGGGCGCGCGGGGTGGCTGATAGAGTTGTTAAAGCGACGTTTACGACCGCGAGGGTGTTGTTTTAGAATTTAGAGGCGGCGCGTCGCACGTTGTCGGGGACGCTCCGCAGGAGCAACCGAAGAGTGGGGAGTTCGTTTTGGGGGGGTTGTGGAGGGATGCGAATGTGTGAGGAAGGCTAGATGCGGGCCTGGAATCAGCTCTCGAGTGATAATCGCGTATGCGGGGTGAAATTACACCCGTATCATTACGACATTAATTTTCCCCCCTTAAGTATCTATTCACCCCCACCCCAAAAAAACATAAACAAAACATAAACAAAATAAAATTTTTCGAACGCATGGGAAGGGACAATTCGGCAAAGTCGTATTATAATTTCACCCCCTCGGGTCCGGCCCTGCCATGCACAATTATTAATCGTATCTAATGCAAATTGCGGTGGATGTCTGCGCCGCAATTGCGTGCTAATGCGTCGGCCGTACGTTATCAACAATGTGCCACGAGCACATCCGTTGCCCCACGCCCCGCCGCCGGCCCGGGGGCGCGCGCCACCCCAAGCGTGCCGATCGCACGCGCGGCAATATGACGGATGTGCGAACTAATTAATTATTTATTTCGCGAACGCACCGACATGTCGCGGTCATGATCGGGCGCAAAACCGGCGCCCGTCCCCTAATTAAATTTAAGTCTTTTGCATAATGAGCGCCGCTCGATAACACATCTACGCATAATATTATGTAATTAATATTGTGTAATATTAATTAATATGCAGCTTTACAATTGTCAATCGAAACTAATTAATATCTGCAATTCCAGTGGTTGTTGGTGATATTTCTGGGATGATGTTGTCGACATCCGCACCACAAAGTAACAAGATTGTACAATTATATTGGTTCAATGGACTTAGGTGAGGATAGGTTAGGGTATGGTAGGTTAGGTTAGAATGAGGTAGAGTAGGTTAGGTTAGCTTGTCTATCTGTCCACTTCCTCATAGGAACATAATAAAATTATAAGACGAGGTTATGTTAGGTTAGCTTAGGTTAAGTTCGGTTAGGTCAGTATATGGTGGGTTAGACTAGGATGTGGTGGAGTAGGTTAGGTTGTTATGTTAGGTTAGAATTATATTTATCTGTTGACAACCTGTCCTCATCCTCACAGGAACATAATAATAGTATTATAAGATGAGGTTATGTTAGGTTAGCCTAGCTTAAGTTCGGTGAGGTTAGTATATGTTAGGTTAGGTTAGGATGTGTTGGAGTAGGTTAGATTGTTATGTTGGGTTGGAATTGTCTTCATCTGTTAACAACCTATCCACATCCTCGCAGAAACCTAATAAAATGATAAGATGTGGTTAGGTTAGGTTAGGATGTGGTAGAGTAGGTTAGGTTGTTATGTTAGGTTAGAATTGTCCTTATTTCTCGACAATCTGTTCATATTCTGACAGGAACATAATACAACTATAAAATGAGGTTAGGTTAGCTTAGATTATGTTAGACTATGGTAGGCTAGGTTAGGATAATAACCTGTCCATAATACATAAAACATAATACATAGTTATAAGATGAAGTTAGGTTAAGTTAGATCTGGGTTGTTTTTGGTTACGTAAGAACGGGCTGTGACAGGTTGTCGACATTCCCACCACAAAGTAACAAAATTGTTATAATGTTGCGTGTCAATACAATTATAAGCATGGGTTAAGGTTGGTTAGGTTACGTTATGTTAGGTTAAACTGCGTCAAGTTAGGTTAGAATGGAAAATGTTTGTCTACAACCTCCTACAGCAACACGATAAAATTGTAGTGTTATTATTAGATTAGGGTAGGTTAGACGTAGTGATTTTAGGTTAGGTTAGGTTAGAACATGATAAAATTGTAAGCTAGCAAGTTAGATTAAGTTATTTTACGTGAGGTTAGAACCGACTGTACCTGTTGACAGCCTGTCAACATCCTCGCCGTAATACAATAAGATCGCAAGGTAACGTTGATCGGAACAAGTCCGCACACTTCCGCACCGACCACCCGCCGCCATTACGCACCGTCACGCGACAAGCTTGCAGGGCTATGTCGTTATAAATGGATCAGATTTTATGTGCGTCTCGCGTGAGCTGATGAATCTCGACGATCGCATGAATGTTAATACATGTTAGCGTGCGACATCCCGACATTGCTCGTCCCGGCAACATCCTCGCCGTCCGAGCGCATTCGCCGTCATCCGCAGAATTGAATTTATAACGCGTTCGGATTAATTGTCTCTCTGAACATCCTAACCCTAACCCTAACCCTAACCTCAACCGCACGTCTTCGCGCTCGCATCCACGGACGTAATCAACTTGCGAGCGCGCGTCAGAGCGATTCAACATGATTTATAAAGTCCACATCGACTTTTCGGACGCGTCGGACGCGCGGCGTAAAAAATGATAAAAGGCGGCCGACGACGGCGGCACAAAGCCGGAACATCAATCTAACCAAATTCGCCGAATTCACGCGCTCGGCGGCGCGCGCGATATTCACGCTTCGCGGAGGCGCCGGGCGCCGCGCGGGGTGCGCGCCCGCTTTACGGCTTCCACCTCGTCCTCGTCCTCGTCCTCGTCCTCGCGCACGCTCGCACGTTCATAATGCAGTCGGAGCGGATCCATTATTTATTCGCGGGCGTACGTCGCGCCTGGGATGTACACCCCATATTCGGTATCGATTACGAGCCGAACTGGGTGGCGCGGAGGTGCCGGGTTTATTTCGGGCATTCGCACGGGAAGAAATACGACGCGCTTATGATGATACACAATTCGGCCAGCGTTGGGGTAGCGCTCTTTATTTTCGTCGTGGGGGTGTCACGAGTCAAGTTCAGTCGAGTCAATTTTAGAGTTGATATTCTCACGTGTTGGTTTTAGGGGTCGCGGGAGGTCGTAGGAGTATATATTGTAAGTAACTTAAGTTAAGTCGGTAGGTAATACTTAAGTAACGTGACTTAAGACTTGTTATGCACACTTAAGTAAATTTACTTTAAAGTAGATTTCTGTTTCAATTTAAACTTCATTTTATCAAAAGTGATTTAAGTCACATTACACACAATAAAATGTTGTAAGTTAAGTCAAATCACTTTTAAATTTACTACATTTAAGAATAGGTGCTTACTTAGGTTAAGTCGATTTAAAATTAAATTTTACTCATTGTGAGTGACTTAAGTCAAGATATAGTTACTTAAGTTAAACTCCTAACTTTATTTTTTTTATATATTTTTAAAATGACAGTTCGCCTTTAGATAAGTCACGTGAGGGCTTATATTTAAGTAAAATGACTTAAGTCAGATTATAACAAAAAAAATAAATTTGTGCAAAATGACTTCTTGTAAATTTTTGGCTCGAAAGTTAAAATAAGTAGCTTCTTCTAAGTAAAGTGACTTAAGTCTAATAATTCTTACTTAAGTTAAATTCCAAAAACTTCCTTATCTGGATACTTTTCAAATTTTAATTTGACTTAAACTAAGGCTTAATAACTTAACTAAAATGACTTAAGTTTGCTTTCGCGCCTAGGAGCATAATCTTTTTTAATAAAAACTAAAATATCTTCCGATGAAAACTTAATCTAGCGCAAATGCGAACATAAAAACTTCCACGAAGAGTCTCTAAACATTCATTCCTTGTCGTCCGCCGCCGCAGCGACGTAAGCGAACACTTAAGGACTTAAGCGATCTTAGGTCCCGGCCTAGCGAATAAGAACTTTAGCGCGACGCGGAAGAAAAAATATCAACACTCGCGCGCGCCGTGAAAAACGCCTTGGCTTGCTTTACTTTTACGCCCCTTCCGCTCACTACACCCGAAGCATCCACCACTATTCTATCTTCACGGATGTCTTTATTGTTTTCCGCCGTCCCTCTCTCGCCGCCTCCGCCGTCGCGCCGTCCTCGTTCTTGCGCGCTTCGTGCTTTTTATTATTTGAATATACGCCGACGCTGGGGTCGCCTCTTTATCTAATAAAGAAGATAATTTCCACTGGGACGACGCGACCGCGACGCCGACGCCCGGCGACGTCGACGCGGCGCGCAGAAAATTACTTTTCTTGCGGCGCGCCGCGCGACCGAGCGCGCCGAAAAATTTACGGCCGGAAATGAAAAAACACATAAGCGACATTATCCGGCGCGACGCACACACCCCCCGCACGAACCTAATTGAAACGCACAAATGCGCTTCGATGATTACACACGTCGCGCCGCTCGTCCTTTTCTCCTTCCGCCCGACGATAAGGAACGAGGAATGCGCCGAGGTCGCTCGCACGGGTTGCTTTTAGGGGGAGGGCAGAACAACAGGTTGGACGACTTTTATCGCTGCGCTTACTGCGAAAGACGAGGAATTATGTTTGAGGTTAACGATAGCGTAGGTGGCGCCATCTATATTCGAAATTTGACCAATTTCATGACTTACGTTAAGTCAATTTTACTAACAATTAGAAGTTGGCGCAAATCGTAATTAATTTATTAGCACTTTAGGGGAAACACGACGGTTGGCAATTTTCCTGATTGAATAGATACAATTAAGGGAAACACCCCTGAATGGGTTTTATCGTGCTGCTTACTGGAGAGACGAATCATTATATTGGGGGTTAACGAGAACGGAGGTGGCGCCATCTATATTCAAAGTTTGACGGTTTCGTGACTTAAGTTAAGTCGATTGGACTTAAAATTAGAAGTTGATTCACGTCGACACGCCAACAAAATGGTTTACAAGTGTCATCGAGTCGTTTCCCTTATTAATTTACGAGCACTTTAGCGGCAACACAACGGTTGACAATTTTCTTCTTTGGATAGATGCAATTAGGGGAAACACCCCTGAATTGGTTTTATCGTTTTGCTTACTGGAGAGACGAAGCATTATATTGGAGGTTAACGAGAACGGAGGTGGCGCCATCTATATTCAAAGTTTGACGGTTTCGTGACTTAAGTTAAGTCAACTTGGCTTAAAATTAGAAGTTGATTCACGCCAACACGCCAACAACAAAATGGTCATCGAGTCGTTTCCCTTATTAATTTAGGAGCACTTTAGGGGAAGCACAACGGTGGACAATTTTCCTGATTGAATAGATACAATTAAGGGAAACACCCCTGAATGGGTTTTATCGTTTTGCTCACTGGAGAGACGAAGCATTATATTGGGGGTTAACGAGAGCGGAGGTGGCGCCATCTATATTCAAAGTTTGACAGTTTCGTGACTTAAGTTAAGTCGATTTGACCTAAAATAAAAGTTGGCGTGAATTAAAGTGGTTTAAAAGTGTCATCGAGTCGTTTCCCTTATTCATTTACGAACACTTTAGGGGAAACACGACCAAAGTGACAGGTTGACAATTTTATTGAATGAATAGACATTTAGGGGAAGCACCACAATGACATACGTCAAAATGACAACCAAATGCAAAACACTATTAATTAGTAAGTGGTTTACTTCAAAGGAAGCTCGTACAAAATGACATACTAGCATGATAGGATTTCTCCTAATCGTTTTCATGTGCCGCCATCTATGATCCTAAATAACAATCCATGTATTCAAAAATGTTCGTGTTTTAACGTCGCAGTCGGTTATTTCCTGCTGGAAATTGAAACTAAAAACGCGAGCGCGCCGCGACGCAATACCCGCATTAACGTCCGCAGTAATTAATTACCGACTGAACATTTTGCTAAGTAAATTAATAACATCATCGATTGCGAGTAAATGCTTTAATGCGTTTAACCGCCCTCGGAAATTTAATCTTCCGGCAAGATAATAATCATTCAAATGCCATCTATTATCGGGCGCAATTCGATCGCGGCGCGCCGCCGTCGAGGGGGCGGCGGGCAGGCGGACGGCGGCGGGGGCAACGCGCCCCTAATCAATTACATTAATTATGAAATATGGGGCGTTATCCCGGCCGGCTACGATAATTATTAAAATATCTGCCGTGTCCTTCGCCAGAACTGGTTGGGATATTCATAATAATAATAATAATAATAGTAATAGTAATAATAATCATCATCCGGAATACTACTACTTTCCAACTTGTGGTCAGGCATTGTTAGGTATTAATTAATTAGTCAATATCCAAAATGGTGAATTTAACTGACCGAAGAGAATGTCTTTTAGAGGAGGGGGTTGATGTGGTAAAATAATTTGCTCGTTATGCGAAACGTGACTTATCAAAATTTGGTTTTGATTGAAGGCGGTTAAAGGCGAGTAAATTATAAGGTCGTATTACGCTTTCAATTATTGCAAGCCGTGAGTTTCCCTTGTTATGGGAACACACATTTTGTAAATTGATTCTTTGTTTTCAGGTGGCGTTAATTGCTGAATAATTATTGGCTCGTTATGTTGAACATGATTTATCAAAATTGTTTTGATCACAAGTTGTTTCGGATATTTCAAATATTTCGGTATTGGACTCAATACACGGCACGATTTGCAGGAAATTTGAACAAGTGCTCAAACACTACATGATTTTCTCACCTACAATCCTGTCGTCTTGATTTGTTAATATTCGTAACCTTCAACAATGAAAAGGACCTCCAAAATTGGCTTCTCAACTTCTTCGAATCAACTGAATACATTATAAGACAGGTGTATTAAAAGTTATTCGTTATGCGAATCAAAATATAGAAAATCTCGTTTCGCTTGATAAAGCTTCGAAAATGTTTTGATATGAAAACAATAGTATTTTCTGCAACTGGTGCGTGAAGGGGGTCTTTTTGAAACACGAGTCGGAAGCGAGTGTTGCAGAGGGAGCGATGCGCATGCGCTCACGCAGTGAAAAAAACCTGAGGCATGTAGTGGCCGCGTGAACAGTAAAAAATTGAAATTTTTCATTGCACGCTCTGAAAAACGTAGTGGTGAAAATATGTGCTATTTTACGCACTGCTTATAGTGAAAAATAACTGTCTCTTTATGCACAAGCAGAAAATGGGACAAATTGCATTTTATTTATTATCCGCATATTTCAGGTTTCGCTCTGTTTAGTTTTATAATAATTAAACTGCATTTTTAGTTCATAGCGTAGGTCATAAATTCAGCTGTCCACCCCACCAATGCATAGAACCTTTCTACCCTCATCCCCACTAGCTTTAGTCTCTTTAGTCAGCTTTAGTTTTAGCCTTAGTTTTAAGGCAGATTGTCGCCAACCAGCAGAGCGAACGCATCGTTAATACACGCCAACATCTCTACCTACTCAAGTGCGTTTTCTCTGCACCCCAAATCATTAACAG
>JARRAA010024214.1:0-13665 GCA_030557295.1 Ecitodaemon sp. MM-2014 | reverse complement strand
CCAGAGGTATTTCCTTCAGCTTCATCCCTTCGACCACTCTGTATATTTTAGGGATCGACGACGCGGTAAAATTTGTTTGATTTTTGTTGCTTGTACACTGCTTGTTCAACACTTGTCAGGTGGGGCGGCTTCGGGGCAGTTACAATTACAACAGTAGCAGTACCTGATCCAAAGCCATCAGCAGAAGAACAACCAGCAGATACGCACGAAAGAGAAAACAAAGCTTCAAGCACTGCAGATGATAAGCAACCTTCATGCAGGAATAGAACTTCAACTACTCATAAGGTGTATATGAAAAGGTGTTGGCATGGTGGGAAGTGTCAGTAAATTATTTAACTACTGCAGGCAGAATTTAGAACATAAAAAAGAATATAGTCATCCTGGTGATGCAGACTATGGAAGAGGATGTTTCAGACGAAATAAACTCTACAGAAGGCAGCGAAAATGAATGGAAGTAATACAACAAATAATAAAAGTATGTACGTAATATCACCTATGCTATAGTATCTTAATGTGGTGTTGATTTGTAGGAGGAGCTGTTAGTATAAGAAGGATCATGAAGTCATGAAAAAGAAGTGAAAGAAACAGCCACAACCAGTAACGCAAATTATTGCGTTGTGATCTTCTCCATATTTATCTGATATTGTCCGCTTTTTAGGTTTTTCTATTGCGACATCATAAAAAACATTAAAATAATTATATCACATAATTATTCCTGTCAAATGAAATTATTTGTTAAATGTGACATGGTTGCGTCATAATGACTATATGTATTACTAACTTTGGAGTTATGCTATAGGCAACTCAATACACACGCCCTCGGTGCCCGTTTTTCTAACTACAAGCGTAAACAATCTGAACAAATGAATCCACATGTTTTCTAACGGTCATTCTTTGATTGCAGGCGGTTAAGCGCGTAATTCTCGCCGTGTGCATCTGGAGCAGCCTTCAGCTGGAGCGCTCCAAGCTCGAATACGACAGATGCGTCCAAATCGCAGATCCCTTGGTCCGGGAGGCCCACCTCGTCTTCCCCGACAACATGGACGACATCGACTTGGTGTGTCGAACATGGATTCTATAAATTCTGTTACTAGTATAGTTGCTATCCTAATGTTGAAACGTAAAACCCCGCCATTGGTCCTCTCATTGACTTGCTCTAATTTAGCCAATTTTATGCAGCATAACCCCAAAAATTCTAGGGTTCCTCTCGTCGTAAAGACCGCCCGCCTAGTAGGACTACCTGCTCTGCGACTCGGTCACTGAAGCCTTCACTGAAGTAGGCCATAAATCTTTTGACATATAAAGTCATTGACAATGGTTGACATTATCGATAAATATAAAAATGATAACTTTAAATTAAGGAAACTATTGAAAATCAAATATTTCATTAAATTCTCTATATTTTGATACCAAACACGAGTATTTTCGTATGTATTCAATGCAATTTGAATTAAAGTTTACCGTCTAATTAAAACTCATTTTTCATATAGCTCTCCTAGGTAAATTTCAATGAAAGTAGTGTCATTCAAAAGGTAAAGATGTTATCTATGTAACTACGTCAAAACATTGCAGGGTACAGACAACTATCAGTGGTTTTAAGACATAAATCGATTTTTACATGTATTTTAAATGGGAGAAAAAAAAATTTTTATTGCAAATTTGACATAGAAGTTCTTAGCAAATTTAATTGAAATTGATACCATCATGTAGATCTTTACAGTCTTTATCATATGATGTCGCTACTTGGCAGGGTACAGAATTGCACAGCCAGATAATCCACTTTTTGTGACTCGCCCATGTTATTTCTTATGGGACCGTTTTGGGAGCATTTTGTTGCGAACTTTTTGTTGCTCTCTTGACACCGGTGAGGAACGTTTATTAAATAATTGCTCAATTACATTTTGGAATAAAATTGATGTTTTTTATTCACATTATTTATAGAACTACTCTTATGTCAGGTGAAAAAATGCTGTTGTTTCTTGTTAAGGTTACCTTTTGTTTACAAAATGTAACTTTACTTCTACTCTGAACCAGTTCTGAGTTCTAATAAGACGTATTTTATTTTAGGATACTCGTTGTCAACATGGCTCAAATGTTAATGCAAAAGTGTGACAGGTATTGCACCTGTGTGGTTTATCATTCATCCTCCCAATTCGCAATATCCAGCGATGCTGGTTTCGCTATAGATAGCATGTCTTTTGAAATATATTAGAAAACATAAAGAACTGCCAGCAGGTGATATTTTTCATAATTAAGCAAGCTTTCTCCTAATGAAGCTCTGTGGTAAGTACTTTTATATTATACCATTATAGTTATGCCAATTAATGTGCATCATACTTTTCAGGTCATTTGTGACTATGCCTCAGTTTGTTTGAGCGGAGCTCCCACAGTAGTAGAGCGACGGTGGAGAGGGTGGCTTGGCCCCGGTTCCTCGTCGTTAAGAGGTCGAATGAGGAAGACTTCTTTCAGGTAGTTTGTTACTAGCGCCTTGTGCCTCGATAGGTTTCAAGACATGGAAACTGACAACGTGAAGGAAAAACTCAACTCTTTGATACACAAAAAACTATCTGGACAGTCATCAATGGACTCATCAGACAGTTACCAATCAATTCAAATAAAACAAGAGCATTTTGATCCAGAAAGGAACGGGTCATCTGAGGGTGATTTAAACAACTATCAACAGGAAGCTTGTGAAATGATTGCGCCTGAAGACCGCTTCAAAGATATCTCTCTACATGAAGTGCTTAATGAAAAGAAGAGGGCTTTATTGAGGCACCCAGATATCATTAATTTGTATGGACGTATCGGTAACGTCAAATCGGCGCGGGAAATAAGGGCGGGATTGTTGGTTAAGGTGATGTCGCAGGGCCAAGCCAAAACTCTCCTTGGAATGACGAAATTCCAGGAGATGGAGGTAACGATCGCTCCACACGTTACCCTCAATACGTCAACGGGTGTCGTTTATTGCCGTGATCTGTTGAACTTTACACTAGGTGAGATAGTCGCAAACCTTGCAGATCAGGGCGTAATTGCGGTGAGACGGCTTCAGTCGCGCATTAAAGGAGAGTTGACGGAAAGTCCTCTCCACGTATGTACTTTTAATACACCCGATCCCGGCGGGCATCAAAGCGGGTTTCCATTCGCTTCCGGTACGAGAGTTTATCCTTTCTCCTTTGCGTTGCTTTAAATGCCACAGGTTCAGTGTAGTGTCCCTTCACAACGAAATATGGCCCGTATTCGGTTTCAAGTTCGGTCGGAAATATTTTTGCGCAATCAATTATAAAGCAATTGTTTTATCATGGATTGAAAAGTTTTCATAAATATCAAACAATGCAAGACACAAATAATAAAATATTTAAAATAATCTCAATATTTTGATACCAAACTTGAGTAGTTTTAATGGATTTCAAAAGATTTATGAACCTTAAGAAAGCATGTCTCCCGTAACTGATACTTGAGTGCTGAAATATAAGTAGTGGAATTTTCCAAAGATTTAGGAAGCTCCAGAGGTATTTCCTTCAGCTTCATCCCTTCGACCACTCTGTATATTTTAGGGATCGACGACGCGGTAAAATTTGTTTGATTTTTATTGCTTGTACACTGCTTGTTCAACACTTGTCAAGTGGGGCGGCTTCGGGGCAATTATACATTCTGACCTAGACCCACTCCACGGACCCACTACTTCTCGAATTCCTGGATATTTTGTCACCAGCGAGGTCCGCCTCGCTGAATATGTTCAGTTTTGTGTTGTTATGGCCGCAGAATTTGATTCCCATATCCCTACTTCACCTTCACTACGAATGTGATGTCCATAGCCGATCCTTCTATTCGTTGTCCCACCATGATTTCGGGAACCGATATTCAAATAATTAATGAAAAGATTAATATTCCGATGATGGCACAAATGAGATATTCTCATGGGTAACCCCCATGGACCCTCATGGATGCTCGACAAGATAATTTTTGTATGTCAATCGCCATCAATGCAACAACAGAGAGGATCATACAAGTACAAATGCACTATGGCGTTCACACGACAAGTACTTATACTGTACAGATACTGTTCAAACCGAAAGTGCAATCGAGATTAAACTCTGCCTTTGCTACTCAGGACGACCAATACGTATCAAAAGTTAATTTTAATTATTACAGGCGTATCCAGTTCTATTTGCACTGATGCCAGGTAAAGATAGGCAGGGATACGTCGGGAAACTGCAGATGCTGCGAGACATGATAGGTGGTTAGTTTTATAGCATTTTTACACTGTATAAATCAATTGATGTTGGTTTGTTGACGTTTCAGCTGTCGAAGCAAACACCATCATGACCAACTATGAGGCCGGTATTAGAAATGCGGCAAGGCGCGTATTTCCCAGGGCGCGTGTTGGCTGCTGGTTCCACTATCTTCGTGCCATTTTAAAAAGAAGTAATAATATTTACTGTTTGTACTCAATAGAACTTTGACTAAATACGTTTTTTTATTGCAGGTCGTGATAGACCCGAAACAAAGGAAGTATTAAATATGATTAAGGTTTTACCTCTGCTTCCTGCAAATGTCATAAACAATTTCTTTTTCACAGGTTAATGTGCGTATCTCCTCACATCGGGAGCCAATTTGTCAATTATTGGAACCGCCAGTGGGCAAATGTATTTGGTGTCCAGGTCCGAACCAATAATGCGGTTGAGAGTTTTCACAGGGACCTCAACGGCATGAGAGGTGCGGACCCTAATTTTTGGAAATTTGTATTTGAATTATAAGGCATTGAGAACAACAGGTACAATACATTACACAAGGTCCTCAACAACATACAGCCGCCGCACCCCGTGAAGCCTTGATACCGGCCTTTAAATGCCTATATCGGTTAGTTAAACAATTTACTAATTAATTTACAAAGTCAATAATCGTAAACAATTTGATATTTTCAGAAGCGGCACATGCTGATGTCCAAGCATTTTTGGACAGAGCCAAATATTTTATCGGTCATATAATTGTAGACATGGAAGTAAATAAATAATTGGAAGTATTGTTTGACTATTTAAAAAATGTGTGTTTCATTTAAGTAACCTAGATAACGCAGATGAGGAAGATTATTTACCACAATTGCCGTACTTTTATCCATCTACCTGGTCCTTTGCCCCCTAATCCCCTTATCCAATTTCCAAATCAATAATCAATATTTTAATGATTTTCACTCTAACCTTATTCGAAAACACTTGGGTTCTTTCTTTAAAAACTGCAATGATTCTAACTTACAGAAGTTCTATATCAATTGATAAGATTAATAAGTTGATAAGATATCATGGTTGATTATGAGCAGTTATACATATATTCTTCACCTTGTGTTAATAACGTTGTTATTTTACCCGTTTGGCGATTTCTCTATTGAAAAAAAATACGTGTTTACCGTAGGCAATTTTAAGCCTAATGTTCATTAAGTAACTTACGAACATAATCACGACCGAAGCGCGAACAAACGTAGCGCGGGTCCTGCATTTGCTGTTTGTCTCTCTTTTAGATATGCGTTCTCTGTTTTGCATATGCAACTTGATGTGAACCAAGAGATGGCTGGTTTACTGGAAGCGTGGTGTTAACGAGGCGCATCGGGCGGTAGGCGGCTTTTCGTAGACACTTGTACAAGTAGACCACCCTGGGGTAGAACGTCTAATGACAGGGTCTAACGACGTTTCGCTCTAGATCCAACCGCTCCCGAAACTGTGACATGCTAGTGAAACATTTCCAAGTAAAACTATCTAATACATCTGCCTGACTGACGAAAACCATTCATCATTTTTCTGACGCACTTGCTTGGGATCAGTTTAAATCGTCCACCGCTTTAAAGAGTACTTGACGGGATAATGAAGTACGCACAAACGAAACATTCGATACCACCCAGCACGTACCTGCTTGGAAATTATGTTTCTGCATGAAAATTGGGAAACAAATGGGCGACAAAATTTTATGCCTGGAGTTCCACTTCAAGTTGAACCTTACCATAAAAGTAAGAAAATGTCCAAGCTGTCCGCACCATGATTTTTATGACTTCGAAATATGCGCCACATGTGTGATACAAGTTGTACTAACGACAAATAGCCATGAAATTCGAAGAATATTTAAGAGAGTTTGCTTCTTGGGACATTACGAATATCACGGGATTCGACCAATCCTAGTCCCGCGTGTTGATATTTTATAATATCATCCTCCAAAAGCTGGACCGACATATACTTAGTTAGAGCGCCAAATTTTTTTTTCGTCAATTCATTGCGAACCTTCTGCGCAAACGTACTTACTGTCATGGAGACTCGTGTCGGACGTAAAACTTTTTACACTCATGAGTGCTTCATTTATAGAATGCATTCTATTAAACGTGAAAACTTCTATGTAAAAACACTAATTGTTCGGGTTTCGGTTTACGCATTGGTGAACAAATGAGAATTACTGCTGAACACAATCATATCAATGGACCCGGGCATGTGCAAGAATTGCACTTGCGCAAAGCGTTAAGAGAGAGAGGGCGAGCAAAGAAATGACACCTTTTTATACGATTTTCATACAAGAGGAGATGAGATTCCCTGAAGGTAAGAGTTCTTTAAATATAATTTTTGTATGGTAATATTAATGAAATTTGTAAAGGTGCTTTACTGTTCATCCGCGATGGCGCGATGTCATTGATGAAAAGGGTACACGGAGGGCGTGCGCCAAGGCTACCAAGATCGTTAGAAGATATTCCGCCAATAATGAACCAGTTTTTGTTTGTATTAATTGCAAGCCTAAAAGCGTAGCATTTATTTAAAGGGCTAATTATTGTTTTAGATTTCCTTATTTAGGAAATGACTGCAGCGGTAACCAATTTTATAGGCACAATATGCATGGACGCGCATTATTTGTGTCGCATAGGATCCTTAATGAATTGGCTACCATGCGAAATATATATCTAGCTATGGATTGCACTTTCAAGGTTGTGCCAAAGTCCATTACTGCAATCCAACTCTTTATGGGGCATATAATTCATTGGAATTCGGTAAGCTCTTAAAGCTTATACATAAGCAATACGAAAGGCTACTTTAATTTTTATTTCACATGCGTATCCATTGCTGCACGCGCTAGCGCCCACAAAGGAGTTCCTCCGGGAATTAATTGGCGGTGAGTTTTATAAGTTATATACTTATATACTTATATAGGTTTTACATGTGCTAATACATTTCATTGCTAAGCTGTTCATGTCAGCACAATTATGTGTGCCCATGAGGTCGCGATCCGTACCGTCACACGGCGAATCTTCCTGGCAGCACGCATTGGTGGCTGCTGGTATCATTGCCTTCAGGCAATATATATAATAAATATGGAATATAACATTCCGTAAGAAGCAATTTAACTAAACATATTTTTGTTTTGTTGCTCCAGGTCAGAAATTTCCTTTAAGGTCTCCAGAAATTAAGAAGGTGTTTAAAAAGGTTAAAGCATATCTTAATTACGTGCCAAGATTGATCAATTATTGGAATTTCTGTTTGAACCCTGCTGAGAGTTTTCATGGAACTCTCAACAGTGTTTTGAATTCAAGCCTCAATTTCTGGATGTTTCTGGAGGCCTTGAAAGTAGTGGAGAATTCCCAATATACCGAACTTAGACGAATTCGCGAAAACCGACAGCCACCCATCAATTTACGTGGTTTGCATCAATTACCCCATAAGAAAAACGTGCTCCATTATTGATGCAACAGGCCGCGATGGGCGCCATGAAGTGTCCTCTTCATGCAAGGAACGTATGCTCCTAACATCAGTGGACGATATACCGAATGTCCTAAACCTGTATGATAGCTGAATCTGTTTAAAATGAAACTACGGGCAACATTAATTAAAACACGTGATTAATGTTGTAGATTCTCGGAGCTCATGAATGATGTGGAAGTTCATCCATTCTATCGGTCTAATCTGCTTGGTAACGCCATATTTATCTCCAATAGGAAGATAAATACTCTACGTACCAGGCGCAACATTAAATTAGTGATGGGTGGCACTTTCAAGGCGGTGTCACAATCATTATCGAAACATTCATCTGCTGCATTCGAATTCGGTAAGTGTTAGAGTTTTATAAAATTTATGAAAGTCTATATAAATTATTATTCAACAGACGTATCTAGTGCTTTTCGCATTTATGGAAAATAAGACTATAGAAGGATACGTCGCAGTTCTTCGAATGTTTCGACAGCTGATTCCCAGTAAGCCGAGGCGTACGCCAATACGAGTACTTACAGACTTATGTCCTCTCACCTCTCACCGCGAATATTCTAGTTGACACCGAAGTAGGAAACTAGTATAATAAATCGGACTACCTTAGTTTTAACATTCTATTCAGGGGCACTTAAATGCTCCCATGTATGTGAAAGGGCCGTATGTGTGGACTTGCGTAGCTGAATGCATGAATGAACGAGCGTCCCTGTCTCACAATCAGTAGTTAGTTAGTATCCTGTTAGTTATGTAGTATTGTAGTTTTGTTACCCTAGTTGTAGTTGTCACCATTCATCGCCTACCCCCGTAGCCTTTTATTTCGATTCCCTGGCCATGGGGTTGCCATACCTACAACGTTCACTAATTATTAAATTCTACACTACTCTGCCAAGTACCGATAGATTATGAAGCTGCGTATAGGCCCCTTGGGGATTAGGTTACGCGGAAAAGCTCACCGTCAAACATTATACTTAGACTTGTACCCTAGGCTATTATGTTAATAAATCACATTTCTATTTAATAAAATAGCCTTTTATTTCTATTCGATTCGGGATCTTCCTAGTTTTACAAGGGACGCTATGCTTAGCAAACGTAAGTACGCCCAAATAGTGCGCGGTGAGTGTAAGTATTTTGGGGTAAAGAACTTTGCATCACGGCATTGAGCTGTGAAGTTGTGACATCCAGATAAGCGTACTTATAAATTCTAAACTAAGTCGCGAGTGCAGAAACATTTCGGTCCTTCGAATCGGATCTAAGTTTTTTTGTGAAATATCCGTCAGTGAAGACGCGCGAGAAATACTCAGAATGAGTACCGCTATCGTAAAGAAGCTGAAGCCAAGGAAGACGCTCATTGGAGGATGGTTGAAGACATTTCAAGACGAGATATCCTCCAAAAGTCGACAACGAGCAGTCGCCAAGCCTTGGGACGCAGACACCGAGCGATGTGAGATACAAGAGCAGCTGTGAAAACACCAAGTGGACGTTATTGACGAGACACAGCAGCTCGCGATGGTGTTACCAACCAGCGTGAGTAAGGCAAAGGACTTGCTCGAAAGGCGCGCGCGCAGCAACCGATCATCGAAACGCCTGCCACTTCCGGTATAGCGAAGATCAAGCTTCCGGAGTTGAAGTTACCGACGTGCTCGGGGAATGCGATCGAGTGGCCGGCCTTTCGCGACGCGTATAAGGTCTTCGTTCACGACAACAAGAACCTGGGGGACGTCCAGCGATTTTTGTATCTTCGAGGATACCTGCAAGCATCCGCACTCGCGCTCATCGCAAGCGTTCGAGTTTCAGATGAGTACGCCACAGATTGGTGGTTGCCCAAGGAGCGCTACGATGACGAAGTCGCGCTGGTAAGAGCGCATGTGGATTTGCCATCAGTTCGGCGGGACAACGCTGAAACCTTGCGTGCATTGCTCACGGGTTTAAGCGCCAATGTAGCGACGCTAAGAACCTTGAATCGTCCCGTGTGTGACCTATCCAGCGCCATGTTGATACGCTTGATGGCAATGAGACTCGACGCGATGCTACTGCGAAAATGGGAGCGTGAAGTCAAGCGAGAGAGCAAGGAGGGAATGTCCCCTGGGTGCGACAAGATGTGGCGAGCAAATGTTCCTCCGGAGGTACCTGCGGTGAGTGCGGTCGAAGGAACTACTCGCTATTGCACTTGGAGGTGCCTGAAGTCAATACAAATGGAGATGCGGACGAGTCTGGCAAACCCAGTGGCGAAGGGATACTTACGGTCAACGTCATTTCATCGGTATTCACAGGGTCGAGGGCGAGAACATTTGGAGATGAGACGGTCAACCGGGCTACCGCTTCGTCCTCGGTGTTGCTGATCATATGTGTAGTGATACTAAGGGACCGACACGGACGACCAACGCCAGTGAGAGCGTTATTAGACAGCGGCTCAACGACTAACTTGATAACAGCCGCGTGTGTGGAGCTAATGGGTTAATGGGAGGTGGCAACTACGCCAAGTCGTCTCAGGTAGTGACGACTGAGATGGGTTCCAGGGTTGCACAGTGCCGCCTGGTGATAGACGCCCATGTGTTGCCGGGTATCACGGGTGATATTCCAAGTCGCAGTGTGCCGCGAGGCCGCATCGAGATTCCGGATGGTGTCGTACTGGCCGACTCGGAATATCATCGCCCACGACCCGTCGATCTCCTGTTGGACAACGGAGTAGTATCCAGCATCCGGGTGCAAGGTCGTGCGGCCACTGGCAGTGTTGTGCTGGAGAATACAGTGCTGGGTTGGGTGCTCGGTGGAAGCATTTCGGGATCCAACACGGATCAAATAAAGGATTCACGTGAATCCCAGTCGCGGGACTCGCAGGAGAAGGAACTCGCCATGCACAAAAAGGAGCTATGTGAGGCACGTGAGTAATCCCTCAAACCACAGTGAGCAGAAATTGTAATTATGTGGGAAGGGCTTGAGTTAGCGAAGCGGAAGCTCGCACGGTGCAAGCCTTCGATGCTGGATCCAGTGGATGTGCGCAGTGGGGGGCAAACGAGGACGAGGAGCGACCACTTCGTTGAGTCGAGAAAGACCACATCGGACAGAAATGAAGGGGGTGATCGGCTATGGATGATGCAGGAGCCAGATATTACAGGACGGGCGAGGCAGCGAACCATACAGCATCAGGATGCTGGTCACCAAGAACCTACGGATCGACTTGCCGCTCACGACGATGGCTTCAGTTCAGAACCCCAATGAGTAGCAGGAAGACCGCATTCCTACCACCTGGAGGAGACGTCAGGGACAACCGAGCATCAAGCCAGTGCTTGCCCATCCGGTGTCGGTACGCGTGTGTGAGTGCGCGGGTATCTGCATGCGAGCGGACATAGAGTGAAGAAATTGAACGGAGCGTTTAATGGGGGCGGTATGTTCGGGAATAATAAGTTAAATTAAGAACTAAGTTTGAATTTAGGGACATTAAGCTTAGGGAATTTTGTGCTGGCTAGTTTTAAGTTTTCACCCATGCGTGGGAGGTATTAGTTTAGGTTTTTGTCACCACCAGAGCACCATGGGGTACGTGCGAGCAAGGGATCTTCCTTGAATTCGCAGCGAGACACCATCGCGCACGGATTCACCGCTACGCACGCAGTCAGATAATGTAAGACCGCGTACACGTCGCGCACGAGAAAGTGAGGTTAACGTCGTGGCCGCCACGAGGTACAAAACGTGGCAAATTAAAACCCAAATAAATCGTACACAGTGAAGGCCATCCGGCCCTAATAATAACTTATCCGGAAAATACCAGGAAAACCCGGAAAATCAGACAATGAACCGGCCAGACGTAGAACTTCCTACTCCTACGTGAAATGGAAAAATGAATCAAAGACCATTATCAAAAATTAATAACCGAACAAATACACGCAGAACGCGAACACATACACGCGGAGTGCGAAAGTTTCCAAAAAGATCGCGAGTGCCTTAATAAATTAGTGGCCGACCTTCAAGACAAGGAGAAACAACGCGATGAAATCATACAAACCCTACATGCGAAAATAGAACAACTAGAGGCCAGCTCTTCGCCAAAACAAAAAGGCAAGAAGCGGAAAAGCGCTAAAGAACACGACGATCTAGACAACACCATCACAAACGACATGGACGTCGATAAATTCACCGACAACGACAATAACCCCGATGAAGACAATGCCGACCACGACAACAACACTGAAATCGACACTGACACAAACGCCAACGACGATAACAACACAGACAATACAACACCATCTACAATGGGGACTATACACAACACAGACAAATGGACAGTGGTAGATTACCAGAAACGCAAAACAAAACAACAAACCAAAGATAACAACAACAGATTTAAATCCGTAAACATCAATACAAACAAGCAGCAAAACAAACACAAACTACCGCCAATTATAATTACTGATATTATAAAGGACCACGCCAGCTTCCACCGGCAGGTTAACAAAGCAACCAAAAGCGACATCACCTTCAACTATGCTCGTACTAAACAAGGAACAACAAAAGTATGGGCAACAACAAAGGAAGACATCCACAACATAATGGAAAATTTGAAAAAGGAAAGGGTATACCATTACTCCTTCCCTACGGAAAAGTCAAACAACAACAAAATAATACTCATGTGTCCCCTATTTAAATCAGACCAAGAAATCCTAAACCTACTACAGACAATCAACCCGGACATTACCAAATGTAAGTAAATCCAGCCGGCGCGAAGCAAAACAATTTCGCATCATTTTTAATTGAATACAACGACAACACAAATGCCAACAAGATTAGTGCCATCGAACGATTACAAGAAGTAAACATGCGCGAGTGCGCAAACAACATATGAAATTTGAAGTTCCGCCAACGATTCAATGTGCATTAAGAACGTCTCAAGAAACGAAATGTATTTTACAAGTTGGTACTAAGAATATTAATCAGATGTCAAATAAGAATATTAGTTTAGCAAAATATTTTGAGGGTGAATTTTAAATTTCCGAAAATGAATAGGTTGAGATATATTCAAATAATACTTTTTAGAAGGCATTTAAAATATCCTACTTTTTGACAAAGTAGTATCCGTTAATAACACTTACGTTTTCAATGCTAAAAATGTTCGAATTACAAACAATTATAAATTTACCGTATATGATAATTGTGCACATAGTACCTACAAATGTTTTAAGTTTATTGGTGACTTTGATTCCTTCCCGGTAAATGTTTAAGTATATAGTACTTCTCGCAATTTTTGCCACATTAAACCTATTTGTAGACAGGTAAGAGGAATAGAACGGATTATTCTTGTAAATTCCCTTATCGATAAAAAGCCAGTTGAACTTCGACTCCAACACGTCGAAAATGTCAGTTCTAACATTTTGAAATGCCACAATTTGGGCCAAATCTGATCAGATGCAGTGTATCGCCAAATTAAACGAGAAGCATTGTTAAGAAATGATCGTAATTCTGATGATTTGTATTTCAAATGGCACAGGAACACCCGGAATATATTAGTCATGTTGCGCTTCCATCAGAGATTTATATTTTCAGTAATGAACAACTTGATTTTTTGACATAGCAAGGCGACAAACTAATAATAATGTTCACATAAATGTGGGATCGTGACGAAAGTGTGTTCGGTGCGCGAGTGTTTGTGTTTCTGTAAAGTCTAGGGACACATAAGTGTAGAGACGTTAAGTTAGTTCTTAGACGGAGAGAATGCGATTGTAAAAGTGTGGAAAACTGGGTGTCAGATGTCGGCGTGCATGAGTTTAGATTCTTAGGAAATAAGGGATGAAAGGTCAGACGTGGCATGAGAGCCAAGTACGAAAGTCGTTGCACGAGAGCTGAGCGAGAGAGTTGTCGATGATGAGACTTAGTTATAGAAAGATTACTGTTTAGTTTGAGTCTTTGGACGAATAAACAAGATACGCGCATCTAACTGCTCGGAACC
>JARRAA010024210.1:0-13235 GCA_030557295.1 Ecitodaemon sp. MM-2014 | reverse complement strand
CACATTTTTTTAAGGTAAAATATTAGTAAATATTCGAAAACCGTTAAAATAATATTGAACTAGCGAAAGTAACTTGTTAACATCCGACGTGCTTCGTGAATGAAGCCGTCGTGAACGCGGCTAATTCCGGCTAATCACTACTCTCAATAAAAGCGTCCGAAATCTGTAATCTCTTCGGCTAAGTAAGTACCGTGAAACGTCTACATTATAAAGCCAAAATCTCCGAGCCGCTCGACCGCACGCTGCCACGCAGACAACAAAGCGCCAGCGGCGCGGCGGCGGGCGCGCCAAAAAGATGGCCAAGACGCAAAAAAAAGGAAGTAGCGGTCGTAACGTCGGTAGCCCTCGATCTTCATACGCCACCAAATACCATTCAAATTATCGCCATATGCTTGACGGCGTCCGCGTCGTCGAGGCCGAGGCGCAAAAAGATCTGCGGCGCAAAACCTCCCTCAAGAAATAAAAAGATGCAGGAGGAGAAAGAGGGAAAAATGCGGGCGCTCTTCGTGACTCTTTGTTTAGCGCGAAGGTATTGAGAGCGTCGTGAGGGTGGACGTTTCCTTTGATCGACGCTGAGACGCGCACCAACATGCACGTACCTACCCTTATTAGAAATTTTAACATTTTTAGCAGCGCTACCTGGATTTGCGGAGCGTGGACCGCGGACGTTTTGTCAATCCGGTGTGCGTTACCTTCCTGGCGATCTTTTTACTAAACGGAAGGACAAAATGCCGAATAATAGGGATATTTTCGATGCCACTTTTTACATTTCGCTATTTTTCCATTTTTTCATAGAGCGTTCGAAGGGCGCTGTTCATATTTGGATGTTTTGATCCGCTCCTGACGTTTGCCCATTTTTTGCCCCGAGCTGTCACGTTCCATTCCGCCGACGACTTAATTTAATATTTATCACGCTTTGATATACGTGACGTGATAAGTATCCGACGCCCTGCATCTGCCCCTCAAGTGAAAAAAACACTTCGACGATTTAATAAGATTTTTTTCCTCCCTACAACCGTAAAATTAACAGTTAAACATCCGACGAAAACGCGCAAAGAAGAAAGAGTTTAACGGTGTCCAAGGGCGAAAAAAACATGTACAGTTGCGCCGCTAATGGCAAGCGAGTTGCGCAACGTCCCCGAAAAGGTTCGGCAATCTTTTATAATGTTTTACGACATTTTTCCACCCCTTGCGTAATTTTTTCCGCACTTTACAGCGCCGCGGCCGCACGAAAAAGTTTACAGCCCCTCGTAATAACGCCATAAAACACCCTCGCCGCTATAAAACATGAAAACATCGAATTATCATTTTCCGCTTTCTCCGGGGCGTCGGCACGTCGGCGCGTTTCGCTTTAATTGTTATTTGCGCACAAAAAAAAACAAAACAAAACAATGCGAGATAAGTATGCGAGAGGTAGATAGATGCCGCGTCGGCCATCTTGTCGTCTGGTTTATTTATTTTTATGTTTGCGTAGCTGCGGGAAGCTGCGCCGCGGCGTAAAACAACCGAAGCGTCCTCTTTGACTAATTAAAAGCGTTCGCTTCTCATTCGAGCGCAGTCGTTACTCTCTCTTCGCGTCGGCAAAGGGTTCGGGCCGATGTGTAATGGATGAGGTGCTTTTTTTGTCTGCGCGCCGGCGTCGCCGTCGCCGACGACGAAAATAGCGAAAACAGTGCATTTTTGTCTCGGAGAACATGCGCGCCAAGGCGGGAAGCTTGAAATATGGACGTCTGTCAGAGATTTAGTTTTATTGACCGCAGACGCCGACTTTTCACGCACACGCGCCCAAAGCAAGAGAGATAATCGGGGTACATTTGGATATACTTAAATGCAGACGAAAACGTGCACAATTTTCGATAATAATTATCGACGTTTCGTGATCGCTTGTAAGAAAAATCAGTGCGGCTTGTCGAAGTTGATTTTAACTCCCTGTATCTCATTAACCGCTTAAGATATCTCAATATTCTAACTAGCAGTTTGTAGAGAATTTAATCCTCTATAAACATGCTAAGTTTCATGTTTCCAACATGTTTCCAATCCAATCAAACCGGATTTGCGGGTAATTAATTTTGAATTGCAGTAAAGCATATTTTGTCGAAAGAAATTATCTCTTAACTTTAACCTCAATTAATTTCCATAGTACAACTCCGATGTTAATAAAAAATATTATAATATAGTCTCCTTAATGTGCTTTAATAATATCATTTTTCAAATGTTTAAAATCTTAAATACAAGGTGCAAAAAAAATATGTTTGTAAACACTGCAAACAGAAAATCTTTTATATTTCGATCTCAATTTTAACACCCTGTATCTCATTAATCGCTTAAGATATTCCAATATCCTAACTAGCGACTTATAGAGAATTGAGTCCTCTATAAACCTGCTAAGTTTCAAGTTTTGGTTTGATTGGATTTGCGAGTAATTAATTTTTAATTGCAGTAAAGCATATTTTGTCGAAAGAAATTATCTCTTAAATTTAACCTCAAGTAATTTCCAAAGTACCACTCTGATTTTAATTTAAAAAAATTGAAATATAGTTCCTTTAATGTACTTTAATAATATTTTTTATAAAACTATAAAATCTTAAATACAAGGTGCAAAAAAAAACATGTTTGTAAACACTGCAAACAGAAAATTTTAAACTTTTATATTTCGATCTCAATTTTAACACCCTGTATCTCATTAACCGCTTAAGATATTTCAATATCCTAACTAGCGACTTATAGAACATCGAATCCTCTATAAACCTGCTGAGTTTCAAGTTTTGCTTTGATTGGATTTGCGAGTAATTAATTTTTAATTGCAGTAAAGCATATTTTATCGAAAGAAATTATCTCTTAACTTTAACCTCAAGTAATTTCCAAAGTACCACTCTGATTTTAATTTAAAAAATGTTGAAATATAGTCTCTTTAATGTGCTTTAATAATATTGTTTTTAAAATGTATAAAATCTTAAATACAAGGTGCAAAAAATATTTGTATAAACACTGCAAAGAGAATGGTTCGTATTTCGATCTCAACTTTAACACCCTGTATCTCCTTAACTAATTAACAAGATTCTAAGATGATTTATATATTACATTTGGCATTTCGTAGAGATCTTAAGAAAGGTAATTCCTTAACTAAAATATTAGTGAGTACGTAATTTCCGATAAAAATTAACGACGTTTCGTAGTCGTTTGCAAGAAAAATCAGTGCGCAGACGATGGAGACTCTCCAGCTGCAAAATCGACCTCGACAAACCTCAAAACCGTTAAAGTGCGTCTTCAAGGAAGCACCAACCACTTCAGCACAATTCGTCTCCCTCGTCGCCCTCGCCGTCTCGCTCCGAACGTCCGTTTTTCTAACGACGACGCCGACGCCTGGCGCTCAAAATGCGCCGTTAAACGGCCGCTATTTCCGCGCCGCGATCAATGAAAAATTTTAAATCTCTCCCATTGTCGCTTTTAATTGCTTTCCAGCTTTGTGTCTCTCCAGTAGCAACATTAAACCATTGTGCGCCGCGCGCCGAATCCGGGTCATTGAAGCGACGAGCGCGGGGGTGAGGAACGTCATCTGAGAAAAATCAAACTTTCGGGGAACGGGAGGAAAGGATGCACGCTGGGAGCGTGCAGCGAACTGACCGGATAAAGGATGTGCGGAGTGGACAATGGACGCAGCGTTGGGGTGGCGTAGGGGTGGACGTGGACCGGCCGGCCGAAATTTTCAAAACGACGCGTTTCTGTAACTCTTAAAATAACGTGCGTAAGCCGAGGATTATCGCCTGCATCGATATCGAGTTTAATTAACACCCCTGTTGCGAGGGTGTATTCTAGGGGTGCATATTATTCCCAGGAATTTCAAAAATCACATCTTTTTTTTTATATATAAAAAAGTGCAACCTGTGTAGGAACCTGTACCTTCCGATTTTTTACCTTCGCACCCCTGGCCAATTTCAGGGGTGTTTTCCCCCACGTAAAAAAAATTAAAAAACCCCCGTCCCCCTTATTACTTATTAGTAACGCACGCGTCGCGCACGCGTCACACGACCCCGACACCGCGCGCCATCATTTTTTACCTTCGATCACCCCTCGCGTTTTTTATTCTATTTACACGCGGGCGAATCGCTGACGACTATATAACGGGACCCTCCGCGGCTTTTTTTAGATTTCGAACGTAGGTTCCCGTCGTAACGCGAGTCATGCCCTTTTTTATTCGTGCACGCGCGCACTAATGCGTCGAGATAGGGTTCGCGGGCGGCGCCGCTTTTTAACGTTTTTTAACACCACGCCCAACAATGGCGGAGCGAAAATCGAATCTCCGGCGATACACCGCCATCGTCGCGACGCCGACGACGGCGGCGACCATCGCATGTCGGGGGAATGGGGTCCGCCGATGGCCGTGCAATTTATCAAAGTATTGATTTTGTTTTTCCGCTCCTACGGGAGACGGCAGGGAAGCGAGGGCGGCCGCCGCGAATATATCGGCTGGCGGATTCCTTCGGACGATGCGGAATGAGTGCAATGCAATTTTTTATATTCCTACCCTGCGGCTATTTAATTATTTGCCATAGCTACCCCAAACACTACCCTTATCAAGTTTACACGCCTTTTAAATCATGGAAAACATTTAAATAATTCGATAGTTTAAAAGTATTTTCGATAAATTTGTATGGATTTTTCTCCAATATGACTGAATTCTCTATGGCTCAAAGGGTAGAATAACGCAATATATTACAATGTTAAGTTTTCGTCTCGGAAGAGATTCGAAAAGTAAATAAAACGAGGAAATAAAATAGGAAATGAAGAAATAAGAGGCGAAAGATAAATAATACCTTGAGAGCTTTCAATATTATTAAATAAAACGTCTGGACGGGGGGCGAACGCACAAAAAAACTATTGAAAACCGACTAAAAATGATGCTCGGACCCGAAACAAAGACGAAATATTTGGATTGCATCCAAACGATTATAGCCATCATTAAATTTCGCCCGTTTTTCGATTGTTTTCGCAGCCATTCCCGACGAAAGCAAACCGAGGGCCAGGGGTCATTCGCAGGGGGTGAAATTGGACGCACAGTCGCGGACCAATGTCCAGTCGCGATTTTAAAAGCGGAAACGTGCCGCGCGCACCCTCGCGCCGGCTTCACACCCTCCTACGCATATCAAACGCACAAACAACATTAGCTACAATATTTCGCATTTCCAGCACAAAGCGCGCGAGAAACCGATGTGAAATTTTCAACACTCGATTATTTCACGTCGAGGAATCGCTCAATATTGTCCGGCGTGAGTCACCGATGACCAATGGTCAGTGCGAGGGTGCCGGGAAGAATGCACATCGTAATTGCAGTTATCGGCGGCGCGCAATTGTTCGTCCGCCGTCTCCGGCTTGAAATTCATAAATCATCCACGGTCCACGGTGCAATCGCAATTAGCGGACGTTGGTCAGCCTTTTTCGATCCTAATTAAAACCGGCCGGGGCGAGCGGGCGAAATTTTAGACAAAACAGATGCGAGACGCGCGTTCGCCGGTCGAGGGCGGGTTATTAACGCGTGCGGACGATCCATCACGGAATCGTGGGTGGAGTCGCGGGAAGCAATGTCGAAAATTCCGCGAAGCTGAAAACTCACCCGGAATCAGATGTTTGCGGTTGCTTTTTACCTGAAACAAATGTAAAAATGTCAATTAGTGCGATTGCCAAGTGGTGCCGTTTACAGCAACGGCGAGAACCTTCAACCGGGGGTAGAATTGAGCGATTCTGAGGTTTAGCAATAGTAAAAATTATAAAACGACATCGAGGGGTGCGTGGAGCAACCGGAAATGTACGGTACAGCACGCACGTGCTACGAAGAGGGTCAGAGTGACAATTTAAAGTCTCCAAGCCCTCGAAACCCTCAGACGGGAAGTAACAAGATTATAAGTGACGCGGCCCGTGGCACACGCTCTTTCTTTCGCCCCCCTACCCCCTAGAAGTATCAATTAATACAGTGGAAAGAGGAAAATAAACAGAAAATGATTCAGGGTAGGTTCGTAGGTAAAATCAAAGAAAGTGTTTGCTTTTCATTCGTTTATTGTCTCCATTTAAATATTTTCACTATGTCAGTACACAAGAGAATCGAACACGTAGAAATATATACAGAATATCAGAATATCTTTCCGAAAAATAATCGCAATATAATATTTTTTGATCGGTCGCTCAGCTCACCATAAAACTATGAAATAAGTCTAAAAAGAACACGACGTTTCACCCCTTATCTTATCAGTCTTAATTTGGTATGGCCCCGACATCGTCCTCTCACAATCACCCTCAATCATACATCGCTAAATCTCGAGAAAACATTATCATCGTCGTCGATTAAGTGCACAAATGGGCAAAGCGTGCGAGTGTAATTTTGAAGCGTTTCATTCCTTCAGAATTCGCTCGACTTTCGCCGCAGTCATCAATCGAAATCAAACGTTCTGATTAGATGTACAATATTTAATTTAATGTGATCGTTATATAAGGATAGTGATAATATAAAAATGACTCGCTATGTACAATAGTTATCTGTCGAGTGTGGTTTTGACTCGTCGCTTACGAACTAAACACGATTAAACAATAAATACTTTGTCTTGTCTAAATCTTATAATAATAATAATAGAAACTCACTTTGTTGACTGTTTTCGCCGCGTAATTTAAATACTATTCAGAGTAATTGCACACCTCCACGGTAGAGACTCGTTCGCGTTCGCGTTTGACTAGATTTTGCGTTAAAATCTATTTTTGGTTCGGCGCGTTTACGTGTGGGGGTTGCGCGCGATGTGCAGGAAGAAGGCCACTTTGTCGTTGCACTGCTCGCCGCACATGTTGCAAGTGAACGGGTCCTTGTAGCCGTGGTATCCCATGTGCATGGTGTAGAGGACGACGTCGCCGAAGGCGATGCCGCAGAACTTGCACGTGCAGTCGGCGGCGCTGGGCGCGCCGGGCGGCGTAAGGGTGCGGATCGGCGTGGGGACGGCGGCGGCGTCGTCCATCTTGTCGCTGCTCTCCTCCTCGCCGTCGGACTGAATGCGCAGCTGCGGACGCTCGAGCTTGAAGGGCAGCGCCTTGCGACGGTTCGTCGTCTTCGCCGGCTGCTCCGGCTTGGACAGATCCAGAGCGCCGGAGGCCTCTTCCCGAACGTCGGAGACGTCCTGCTCGGGCTGCGGCGAGACGGACTTCTCCGAGTAACGGTCCTCCGACTTGGGCATGTTCTGCGCGGCCAGCTGTTGGGCGAGCAGGAGTTGGTTGCTCAGCGCGCCGGGGAAGAAGGGATACGCGAACGGCAGCTGCCCGCCCTGGGCGAGGTTCATGATGGTGGCGAAGGGATTGTTGGCCATGCTGAGTTGCTGCGACACGGGAACGGGCGCGGGTTGGGCTTGAGGCGTGGGCAAGGCGGGCGTGCGCTCCGGTTCCAAGGGTTGCTGTTCGCCCTTGAGTTGGCTCTTCTGCTTGGGTCCACGACGCGTGCCGTAGACGTCGATGATGGGCAGAGGGTTTGGCGTGCCGTCGGGGTTCAAGACCATCGCCGGCTGGTGGCGGTATTTCCTCAAGTGCAGCTTCAGGGAGTGGCAATACTTGGTGGCGTAGCTGCAGTCCTGACATCTGTACTGGTACACGTTCGAGTGCGACTTCATGTGCGAGTTGAGCATGGACTTGTTCACACAGGAGTAATTACATTTGTCGCACTTGAAGGGCTTAGAGCCGAAATGATTGCGCAGATGGTATTCCAAATGGTGCTTGTACTCCGTGACGAAGGGGCACTTGGGACACGTGAGGATCTTCTCTGACTTGATGTGCGCCTTGCTGTGCTCCCAGAAGTCCAGTTTGGTGATGGCGACGAAGTCGCACTGCTTGCACTTGAACGTCTTGACCTTTCCGTGCGAGTTCACCGTCGGGACGCGCACGCCCTCCTCGGTCTCATCCCAAGACTCCTTGTTTTCATCGTCGCCGGAATGCTCGCTCGTCTTCGGCGACAGGGCGGACATCAGTCCGTTCTTCTCGAAGGTCATTTGCAACTGCCTCAGAGGGTTGTCGATGTCGGCGCGCTTCTCGTTCGCGGTGGAAGGCGTCTTGGGCTCTTGCGAAGGCGTCGGCGAAGCGTGCGGAGTCAGCGTTGTGTTCACTTGCGGCTGATCGGCCTTGGGCGCTTTGGGCGACTCCAGAGGCTCCGCACTGGGCGGCGTCAACGGGTTGAAGCCCATGTGATACATCGGGAAGTTCTGCCTGCCGGCCGCGACCGGTGTGGAGTAATAAGGAGCACTTGGGACCATGCTGGATGCGGTGTAGACCGGATAATCTTCGCTGTTGTCGCTGCCAGGCGAAGAAGAGTGAAAGTCACTGCCGGAGTTGATGCCCGAATCGTTAGGCATTTCTTCGTCCATTGGTTCTTGTTTCTAGAAGGAAATAATGAACGGATTTAGTTATTGTTTTAATGACAACAAACAAACATTTCGGCGCGTTTGTTTTCAGAACAATTGACAATCAAAGTTGATCAGAAACTCTAGTCTGGCATGACAATAAATTCTCATCATTGAAGTGAATTAATAAGTTGGAAATATTTGGAAATACTTACGGGAACAACGGACTGGTGCATATTCCACGCCGGCGCCGGCGAATGTGGCTCCATGATAACGTTGGGCTGATATCCGCCCAAAGGACGAGGAAGTCCGCCTTGGACGCAGGTCGAAGTCATGTCCCAACAGACACCACCTCCTCTCATTTCACGACGCTTTGGATGTATCAAACGGATTCTACAATAAACGACCCTAATTATTTCCTTTTCGAACCATTTTTATTGAAAACGATGTCAGCACGTGAATGTTAGAGTTATCAGAGTTATCAGTACCGTGGTCCGTTGTATCAAGACAAGACAAGACGAGTAAACACGTTTGTTTTGAAGAGAAGGCGAAACGACCGCACCGCCCGATTGCCACGAGTGAACTAACGGGTGGTATCGAGAGCGTGCCGGATTGTATACCCTCTTTGCCCCCCACCACCACCTTTGGTACTGCCACGTCTGATAACTCCAGCAATTTTTAATCGAAATGACTGATAACTCACCGTTAAAATATCCGTTTTTATAATGGCACCGTATCACAACATTCACGCTAAAGTCCCTGGGCAACAACTCACTGACGCTGGTAGTTTGTAAATTCGAGAATTCGAAACGCTCAAAGTCTCGAATGCGATGCGAACGTAGCGAAATCCGAATGCGTTTTGACTGATTTCGGAAGGCGCCCTCGCCTTTTTGAAAAGCGACGCGGCGCCCCCACCACCGCGCCGCAGAAACCCCCGAGCACGAGCGCTTCGGAGAAACGGGCCGTCGCACCCTTCGCGATGCTCGGGAGCCACCCAGCCACGTTTAAGCGGATTACCCGCCAGCGCCAGACGCGCATGCAAATCACCGGCGCGCGCGCGTTAACTTTAACTTTTGCAAATTAAGGCATTAATTTATTGTCGGCGCGTAATGGCACCAAAACAGTAATAATGTGATAATACCCCGCTGCAGACGGCGCGGCCGGCTACCTGACTTTCGCGATTCGCGATTTTTATGGCGCCTGGAAAAGTCCACGCGCCGCTTGGAAATGTCCGAGCGAACGCAACCCTTTGTTTACCGGCCATAAACGCGTCGCAATTTGCATGACTTTATGGAGGGCGCACGGTTGACTTCTGGCTACTAAAGTCGTAACAACTTCTAGTTAAGTCGACTCGCCGTCGGCGCTCACGGAATCAGTTTCGAATGCGTTTTCTGCTTCTAATAGACTTTTAAAACACACAAAAATATTCCACGCGCAATTAAATAATAATTTGCGTTTTTTGTTTTGACACCGCAATTCTAATCTTCGATTAGAAAATATTCCACGATCGAAGAATCGGAATTGCTCGGCGGTCTTCGCCTAAAAATTCGCATTCAACCCTTATGAGATGGAAGAGCGTTTGTTTTTTTACACCGCAATTCTAATCTTCGATTAGAAAATATTCCACGATCGAAGAATCGAATTGCTCGCATCGCTTTTTGCGATTTCGTCGATTCTCCGGCGGCCTTCGCCTAAAAATTCGCATTCAACCCTTATGAGATGGAAGAGGGTGACTCGCCCCCCAGCGCCATTGGTCGCCATGACCACCCTCGCCTACCCTTTATATTTTTGTTTTGCTGCGAGCGTGCGGAAAAAATAGCGAAAACCCCCTCGTCGCCGCGCGCGCGAGGGGCGAGAAGACGAGAAAAAATGCAACCACCGCCGTTTGACCATTTGTCATGCGCCATATTCGTCGGCGCAGTACAGTAACGCACAAAAATCGCTTTTCGGCGCGCCACAAAAGTTTGAACTTTACCATCGTATCTCTGGTTGCAATCGCGTCGAGTAATTGTAATTGCGTGGAAGTTTCCGGCGATTAACAATCGGCGGCGTCGGAGTACTGGCCGCGCTCGAAATCGCGCGAGCAAATATGCATGTAACAAAGTCGTTTCGTTTATCGTCAAATAACGTTCGTAAAATGAATTGCAAAATATTGAAAAAAGATTAGGCGCGGAGAGGGCGCTTATCGGTGACGCGCGCGCGCGCAAACAGAAATTTTCAGTAATGGCCGTCGGCGCGCGCAAACAGCGCTTATCGGGAAAACAACAAATATATTTTTTCCAAGCGCCAAGCGCGCGAAGATGTTTTGACGATGCCCTTTGGTTTCGCCGCGATAGCGCCCCAAAATCAACAGGAGATTGTCGCCAGCGCCAACCGTCTGTTTGATCAAGCGTTCGCGTTTTAAGGGATGAAAACGCTAGAGATAAATTTTCAGTTATTGCCACGCACTAGGACCAAGCAGTTAAATGCGAACGCGAAAGAATGGAATTCCGTTTTTGTCAGGGGAAAAAGACGAAAAAACAATGCGACAAAGCAATAAACTATTCTCATTCTCGGGGTTGTAAAACGGCGCTGTTATTATATTGCGCGGCTCGACAATATTTTGTCGGCGAGCGCAAGAGATAAGCGCGACAGAAAAAAATTAAAATATCAAATATTGACGGAGCCGACCGCAAAAAACAACCACAAAAAATATTTTTGCCTCCGCGGCGACGCGCGGGTGGGGTGCGCCGGTGGTTGTTTACGATCTTTTTCATTTCCTCCACAAATGACGAGGCCTTTGTGCAGAAAAAATGTCGAACCCACAAAAAATAAATAATGCGCACCGAGGAGACGTTCTCGAAGACAAAAAACAGGTTGAGGTCGTCGTCCGACGCCCGAGGGTCGAAAGGGTTGAGGCGGTTCGGATCATTCGAAAGCTGCAACTGTCCGTACCTACGTTTTTTACAATTGTCGGCGTTTTCGACATCCGCCGCGCGATTTCGAGGCGAAAACTACCCAAAAATTTTTATTCGCACAGGTACCCCAGCTGCCATTGCTTAACTCTTTGATGCACAAAAATAGTTCAGGTTTCCCTTTTCCCTTTCTCGCATTGTGCATGCATACATTCACGACCCCCGAAAAAAATGTCAGTTTTCGTTTACCTAAAAGTGCCCACGTTTGAAGTGGATCTAAGAGTGCGTCATCTCGCACATTTCGCCCTCTCGGCGAATGCGAAAAAAGGGTGAATCACTGGCCGGTCAAGGCACAATTATCGGTAACCCTACACGGCCATCCGGCGAGCGCCAAGAGCGCTAAGCAGCTGCGCGCGGACGCATTTTTAGGGCGAAAACAAGCGAAAATGTGTGTCCGTGCGGCACGAGCTTATTTCGTTTCGTTTCATTTCTTTTCTCGATTTTCATCGAAATCACGCTGTTTGCGTTGTTCGTCCCCGCGCGCCGCTGCAACTGGCGCATATGCAAACGCTCGCCCCAATCGCACCCGCCGCGGGGGCGGATGTTAATAGCGCCAAAGGATATTATGCTATCGTGTTGTGACTGAACTCGGCGAAATCATTCGACGGCGTATCGCCCAGAGTGACAGATTTATCTGGCGCGGAGATATCCAGCACGTGCCCTCACAATGCGAGCCGATCTAACCTAGCTTCGGTGCGCATAACCTCAAACAAAGGCCTCCAAACAAGCCCGTCACTCGCTAACGAAATAAAAATATCGAAAATATCTGCTATCAGAGGTAGTAGGTCGCACTATTAAAAAATAAGGTCGTCCGTGTCAATTGTACATTTTGCACCTTGCAGAACGAACGAAAAAAATCATTCACCCCACTTGTCGAACACCTAGCTACCTTTTTTTCGCCGCGATGAATGAGACGAGGTCGTAAAAAAAAGTTTTTGTATTTTAAAAAAACTACCTGTGGTACCGTATCGAGGGGGTAGTTTTTTTACTACCCCCCCCTGAACACAGAAGGTAATAAGTAGCTTATGCGTTTACACACCGCAAAAAAGCCCCTCGTTTTCGAAAAGCGTTTTTTATGATGGGCGGAGAGCGAAGCGCACCCCTGATATCTCACCCTTTAATTCCCAGCCAATCACGTGCGCGGAAGGGTGCCCAAAAAGTTGCGCCAATGCCGTGCGAATGTTAATTAATTTATCGTTTTTTAATTGTCGCCAATTGTAAGCGAAACCAAATTAAAAACGCATTGTGCCCGTATTAGCGCTTTTGTTGTGCGCAACGAGCTTTAATTGCTTTTTAATAGAAATCCATTACGAGCGGTCTTATCTGGCATCGGATTTGTTTACTACGTTCGCGACAACGCGTCGGCTTATAGTGAAATTGTAAATCGTTTTTGTGAATGCGTTTTCCAGTTTTTATTTGCGTCTAAAACCGGATCGGTGGCTAATTAACCCTTTCCGAGGTAGTAAATCTACGCGCGAGTAGCTTCGGCATGTGTTCGAAATAATTTTAAGTCGTCGCGTGGCGCGGCGACGCTCGAGGACTTTGAGGAGCACCGATTTGGTGTCGTTTATGGTCGCCGAGAAAGCGGAATATTTTTAAACGCGAGCGAGAAAAAGGCTTGAGGCTCGTAAAGAATTTAACGAAACCCAAGCCAACCGACGGAAGATTCGAGCGCTGATAAAAGATGAACGGACTCAAGGACGGGGCCTTCGGTTCCGCCATTTTGTTTTATTATTAGGGAATAATGAGGGGAATTCGACGAACAGGATACGAGATCGTTTCGAAAACAAGAAACAATCGCAACTGCGAATTTGGTTCAAATTCAATTCGGAATGTTTTTCGGGGAGCTGTGCCATTAAACCCTAACGCCAACTATTTTCGTTTTTTGTAATGTGACGCCATCTAGCGGTCATCAAAAAAT